>VZTL01026213.1:0-12641 GCA_013400535.1 Scopus umbretta
TATTAACTTGTGTTAATAAGACAAAAAAGAAAGCCTAAGAAAGATCCTGGTTCTTAGTCTTTGTGCTTGAAGGAGTTGCTTGTGTTTGCTATGGTCTAACCCAGCCTGCATCAGTCACAAAGGCAATGAACAATATCTAGTAACTTCCTAGTACTGCCCCAAATTCCCTCATTTCTTTCTATTTCTGTTATGGTGCCTGAAACAGGGGGAAGTGTCCTTAGTGCAATCCCTGCATCACGATCATCCAAAGCAAACGTCTGGATCTGCTGGCCTGTAATGTGATTCCTCTAGTCATACAGCCCCAAAGTGAAAATTTAATGCTTCTTTAATGTTCTGTTCTTTCTTTTGGTGCCTGTTTTCAAGCAACCTATTTTCCAGGTATTTTCCAGGAATGTCTACCTCTGAGTGGTTCCAAGGACTATCCCTGCCCACCTCCTCCAGTTTATTAGCTGTATTTTCCACATTGACTTTGTATGCTGGTGGTGTTTAGCCACATCTGTAGTCCCTTGATATTTTTGCTTGTATTCTCTTTCTCTTGTATTCTAGGATCTGGATAGAATGTTCCACTGGATAGTGGAAAAATCTCTGAAGTATTTTTGATGTAGAAACACCTTTTCTGTTGCAAGAGAATGCAGCTCTATCTGGCCATTGCCTGAAAACACACATAACACAGTTCTGTTCCTCTGCAGTTTTGTCCGTGGGCTGTAGAAAGGTGGCACTCTGTGTTGGGAGTGAAGTAGCAATAAAGAATGCAAAAGTTCAGCATTATGACACCAATGCTTTTGTGTCAGTGTTTTCCTGTGCGCAAACAGAATGAGGTCACTTTAGGTAAAAGAAAACTATCTAATCACGGGAGGAAAATGTGTGAGAGAGATTTGTAGACACAGAAAGCAAGCCAACTTTTTGCAGCCTTTTTTAACTTAATAAATTAATAAACAGCTGTTTGGCTTTTCAAATTTTCTCAGCAGTAAGTGTTGTTAATCAATTTTTAATGCAACAATTAAAAAGATAGGAAAACTACTATCCAGCTTTCACCAGAATAATTGATTTCTGCAAGACCTTAACTATCTTAACTGTTCTGCTTCAGTGTAAGAGTTCTGTGTAGATAATATGAATAGATCCAATGGAAGTCAGAGGAAAACAGCTATGTTTATTTCAAAAACCCATAACTTTTCAAATGTTACTGGCAACCTAATAGTTCAAAAATGAGGCCACTGTATTTTGGATTGCAGGCATTTAATCTGCCTGCATTTTTATGAGTAATGCAAATAAAAAAAAAATTGAAATATTTGGCAACTGGGGCTGCAAATGCTGCTTCCATAACTACAATAAGAATAACCAAAATGAAGCAGTAATTGTATGTGCTTAAGTACCAAATCTGGTGAACATTTCAGTTGAAAATTAAAAAGTCCAAAACCATAGAAATTCCCAAACTTGGTGTGTTATGACCTAGAACTGATGCTGGTATTACCAGAGCATCCAAAGCAACAGTGCAGCACTGTTACACGGACATATCTGGTGGTAGATGAGATGCTTGGGGTGGGCAGAAAGAGGAAGGGTTGTATTATCTAATCTTAGGTGTCCAGCCAAAATGAGGAGGCTAGTCTCTGTTTTTAGTTTACTTAGAGTATCACTGAGGATGAAGTTGATGATCTCATAGATGTTTTCTCTTACATAGTCAGTAGCTTAGATCACCTGTGCTCATGTTTGTAAAAATGTAATGTGCTCATAGACAACTGCAAAATTTGCCGATCTCCTTAAGACACACCCAGAAAGGATTTAATACATTTTTAAGCTCTATAGGAAGACCAGGGTGTGTTGCCCTATTCCTGTGTTCATTCACATGCCTGTAGCATTACTTACATGGATTACTTACAGGTGAAGTATCTGCTGGTAGCAAAGAATGGTATTGAAATGCTCTGCTTCTGTTTTGCCAGGTAACTGCATTTTGTGATGTTGATGAAAAGAAAATAACAAAAGGATTTTACACTTATGAAGAATCAGAGGTTAGTTATAAGTACTCTTGCATTCTTTACTGTGATCTGGAAGTGTTCTGGGAAGTGTGGTGAAAGAATACATGGCTGATTTTAAATATTGTAGACCAACTCATTTTGGTAAGGAGGCCATGACAGAAGACTGGATAGCTGGGGTTTGATACTAGAGGGCGAACTATGGCGCCAGAACTGTGGACCTCACACTCACTGAAGTTCGTTTAGAAAGACAAAAATATATGTACTCCGAAAGGATTCTGATGATGGGGTAAAACATCACCTTCACTGAGAGTTTTTTCTTTTAAGTGGCAGTAGAATTTGGCTCATGATGGATAAAAGTTAAATAGCTATTACAAGAAAGACAGCTTCTGTGATTAATTGTAACCTATCTGTATATTATAGTTATACTGTATCTGAATAAAACTTTGATAGGTCCTTGGGAGCCTAAAATGGTAGGCAGCAACATTTTATTCCCTAGACAAGGAAGCATGATATTTAGATAGCAATAAACAAACCATATAGAAAAAAAAAAATATTGTCTTGTTGCATGACGGCAATTAGCTCAAGACCTGGAGTAAGGTTTCATCCAGACTCAGTCCCTACAACAGTTGTTGAAAAGACAGTTCTTAGTTTCACTGGGCATTGGATCGGACCCTGTGCGCACAGTCTTCCGAGAGTGCAATTTGACATTACAGTTTAGCCAGTCTAACTGCAGGGGTGGTCCGACTTCGCTCCCTGGCCTCAGCCACACGCTCCCACTGCTTTGTTTATAATGGGTCTTGCAATCTTGTGGCTAAAGGATGACTAGATTCAGTTAGCTGATCTGGCGGAAAAGGAACCCTCAAAATAAAAAGTTTTCCAGCAAGTTATCTTGTGAATCAAATTACCCTGAGGTTGCATGATCCTTCTATCTGATGGGAGTAGGAGTAAGGGAGGGGTAGAGGGAGAGGAGGGGCACCTCCTCAGATACAGCTTGTGGTTAGACTAGAGTAACTGTAAAATCAAGTTCTATACTGGGAAACTAATGAGTGCATTCAGCTGCATGAAAGCAATCGGAGTTCAAGATTTTGACCTGGAATACTGAGGACTCACTACCAGTGCAGTAATACTGTCATCATAATTGTCACAGATCTTGTGCATTTGTCTTTCTAAGACATACCCATCCTCTCAGATCAGTTGTAAAGAATATTGTACTGCAGCCTGTCATGAATCCTTAGAAAATTCTGCAGCTTGGATCCATGGTGAAGTCCCAGTTGGGCATAAACCATTTAACAGCTCCCACTGAGAGGGAAAGATTCTCCTTTGTATCTGCTATTGTGCCTGCTCTGATGCTCCTCTGATGGCACAATAAGCTGATGCAGCTCACTGAAATGGCAGCAAATTAACCTGCCAAAGAAAGAAAGAATGTGTTTTTTTTATGGGGTAGGCTATTAAAACATCATACCTTGCAATCAGATCAAGGAGGGAATTATTTGGGAATAGGCTAAAAGTAGAGCTTGGAGGTAAGGAAGAAGTAGTGGAGGAGAGGAGTGAGACCTCCTCCTTACAACAGAAATCTCTTAATTCAGATCTGGTGTAATGTGTAACTTTGTTGAAACAAACACATTTGTATTGAAAGCTTATGGTAAGAAAATAAGGGCTACTTGAAACTGGCAAAATAATGAAGCACGTGACCAGCTGCACTATTTAGCATGAGGTCCCAAAATACTTTTTTCCCCTTTTAGTGTTTAGTAGCTCCTAAAACTCAGGTGACAAGTAACCCTGTGTGCCTTTCTACTGAAGTCTCCTGCTTTTTCTTGCAGGAGAGACCAAAACCAAAAATCCCTATATGTCACTTCAGAGACGCAACTCCACCTTTCATTATCTGTGTGAAGCTGGTGAGTACCACCTTTAGCCTTAGCTTTATGTGCAAAATCAGTATTTGCTCCTTATGAAAATGAGCTTCTATTTACTGTAAGTAGGTTTTCGCAGAATACTATGCAATTGAATGGCCTTTTTTATCAAATTGATTGTGCAGAGTATTTCAGGGTTTTAAAACAGTTGTATTAACTAAAGTAGTGTTAAGAATAATAAAAGGTACAGCTTCTGTAAAAAAGCTTGGATCTTTTTTACTTTCTTGCCCAACAGCATTATATACACAAATGAGCATATACAGTCAGGCACCTGGCCTTGTTTCTTCTAAATATTTTGCATCCCTATGTATGGCAAAGGCTTTGTTTTTTAAATCAGACCCTAAAAAGCCATTTTGTTTGGCACTGCCGATTTTGAAGCCTCTTCTGTGCCTGACTGTGGTAACTTTCTTATTTCAGCTGGCTTAATTGACCTAAGAACATAACTAGAAGATGATAACCTGCAGTTCTTTTACTGTTATATTTAAAATAGCAAAGCACAGTGTATGGGGTAACACAGAAGTTTTAAAACAAATAGCAAATACATTCTAGTTGCAAGTGCCAGTAAAAAAAGTCTCTAACAGCAACTAAAACCTGTAGCTACATATAAACACCGACATTCTAACGCTGTACTAGATCTGTTCAACGATTGATTAGCTGAATCTCATCTCATCTGGTACAGTCTGCTTTTAACTTGGCACTCCCAACTTTATGATCAGCTCTGAGATCATAACTATGAGTTGTAAAGCCAGACTGAAAGTACCTCAGGGCATTATCATGTACTGTTGGTTGATAAACTCTTGGATAACCTAGTAATATTACAACTAATTTAATTTTTCATACTACATATAATGGTGGGTGGAAGTCCCTAGACAAAACATCTGTGCAACCTGTTATAAAAGCACATTTAATTTGCGAAGCCCTTACAATGAGACTATTATACAACATCTTGCCTGAAAACTCTGGTCCGTGACTTCAGTTGTGATTTCAGTATACTTTTCCGCTCATGGCCTAAGCGTTTTCTACTTGCTGATCACAAAACACTATAGGCCATAGTTTCATTCAAGTAATACGCAGTATTTTCTTTGGAAATACAATTTGACCTACTTGAAACAGTTTCAGAGTCTGTAAAGTTGCTTCTAAAATCTGTCCTCGAAGCAGCTCACTTTTTAGGAGAATTTAAGGAAGTCAATAGCCATTCGTTTGGATCCAAACTCTGGAAACTGCAGGCAAATTATCTCCTTAACCCTCTCACTTCATGACTGAATTACACAGTTGGCTACTGTGAAAATTGGTGTTATAAGAGCTGATGGCAAAAACACCCCAGTGCAGAGCTAAATAAAGATCAATGTGCATGGAGCTTCACCAGCATTATGCACTGGGAAAACAACATAGTGGCCAAACAGACAAGAACAATGCTGATAAGAAACTTGCATAGCAACACAGTGAAATTCCATAATGGAGCTTAACTTTTTACAGAATTTAAACATGCTGATACTTGTTAATAATACGAACCTCACAGTACACCTATGCCATTACATACCATACTGTTATTTTAATATTATGAAGACAGAGAATCAGGTTGTTAGAAAAACAAATTTATAATAAAGAACTGAAACCAAATTTTTCTTCTAGTGGGGTGTTATCACCTGAGAAACCACAGATAACATAAGAAAGAAATAAACCCTATAAATATATCTCTACCAAAGTGTAGGAGAGAGAAAAGGAATCAGAGGGTCTCAGGAAGCAAGCAGCAGTGCTCTGAGTCCAACTCCAGAACCAAGTTTGCTGGACCCTCCTTTTCTCTCTACCATTGAGTTTCGCAGCTGACCTTAAGGAATAGTTTTTAGCAACCTCTTTTAGCTGTTGTCATACTTGCTGTATTTCATTACTGTTAGGAGTCTTCATGGAGGCTATCAGAATCTGTGAAATCCCACTCTTACTACTTCCAAGGTTGTGGGTGGATTGAAATGGCCAGTTTTCAGTAGTAGTTTTGTCATGGAAAGTAATCTTATACCAAAACAAAAGAAACTGATAAATATTTGTGGTTCAAAATATGCAGGTATCCTGTCTGCAGCAGCTTTCAAGCTTCTAGACCTGACCACTAAAGGAAACGGTTTCTAAATGGGTTGAGAAGAGCAGAGTATTGAACTTTCACATTCATCTGTGTTGACATTGTGTAGGCCAAGTATAATGCTGAGGGCTAGTCTTTGCTGTTATCTATAGGCTGAGTTTGCCTTGCTTGCTTTGCAGCCCACATCTGAAGTAACAGCTAAAACCAAATCTTCCCCCTGGCTCTTCTTTAATCACGTTTTCTACGTTTCTCCTTCCAACATGCTTTGTGAAAGTGGGAGCACAGGAAAAAGTAGGCTACGGGATAAGTACCTAAAACATTAAGACTGCATCAAATGACAAATGTTGTCTTTTTTGCTATAGTTATTGCTGCCTCTCTGGTGCTATTCACCCAGATTTATCAAATCAAACTGTGCAAAAAATGTTGGTGTTACAAGTTAAAAGTCCCAGGCTGGTGTGAAAGACTACATTTAATACATAAAATTCCTCTGCAAAAAGGGTGCTATCCTTGTGCATACTGTGGGGGCAAAACCAAAACTCTGTTTGAGAGGTTACCAGTGACCTGTATTTTCAAACTATTTAGGGCAAGAAGCTTTACCCAGCTCTGTGTTTCAGGTCATGCAGCAAGCAGACATACAGAAACCCCCATGAACGTACAGACATTTCTTGTGCAGGCAGCTGTCGATGCAACAACTACAACCTAGCTCCGCCTTACATGGAACTGTTGGAAGTTTATGTAAGGCAGAATTAGCTGCAGATCCTCATTGCTAATTTCTTAAACAGAAGTCCCAGACTTCCAAATTTAGCTTTATTATTTACCAACGTAAGTTCATCACCATCCTTCTGAAGAAGTGTCCTGGGGCCTTACTGTCTTTTATTTTCCTGTTCATGGTAGGGGATTGTTTTTAGTTTTGGTACAGACAAAACCTGTGTGTTTATATGCAGCTCTAAGAGGGTAATTTTGCAGATTAGATATGTTTATTAAGTGGGTTGCTTGCAAGAAACGACTCTGCTGGCCATGTACTTGGAGCAGTGTTTGCTTATTTATTTTTTCAGGCAGTTCCTCTCTTGCTAACATTGGCATTACTTTGTTACCATATAAAATAATTTTTGAAAAAGCAGTCATTGTATGTGATCTTTGCTCAGTTTGCATTTTAAAATGGCTTCACAAAGGGCTGTAGCTGAAATTCTGCTCTCTGTGTGTGTGCATAAGTTTTTGCTGAAAAGAATAAAACTGTGGCTTTAGCTCGTCAAAATTGTGTAGCAGCCAGCAGTACCACTTCACCTAAGGGTCTGCACTGTGTATTTTCTCTTGCTTTGAGGTAAAAGCAAAACGCTTAGAAATCACGTATTGTTCCCTGTTTTGGCACGGATTCGAAGTGCTTGAAATGAAAGGGATTTTTATTTTTCTGTCTCTGTAATTAAACTCGTTTGATTGTATAAAGTTTTCAGTCAATTTACTGTTAGTTATTGTAAAGCCCTGCCTTGTTCAGTCACCTCAGTCTTGTGCTCTGGGAACGAAAGATTTGTTTTTAACTCTCCTGCTTAATTTAGCATTTGGGCTCTCTTTTTATATATATAGATATATATTTTTTAAAAATATATATATATTTTTTAACCCTTCTTTAGAGCAGGTTGATTTTTCAGCAAGCTAAACGCAACCATTTCATACTCTGTGTCCTAACTTGGGAAATCTTGTGTTTATGAAATAATTAGTGGAGGCTACAGGTCATCATCGAGGCCTACATTTCTGAGTAGAATTCCCTGTTGATGTGAGTGGTAAGTTTTGCAGATGGATTAGTGACAGTTTGGGATCTTGACTGAATTGCAAAACTAGGACCCAGTCCTCCAAAGTATTAAATACCATCAAGTATTCTGGATTTCAAGAAGGGCCTTTTCACACTCAGGGCCTTATCATTCAGGTAAGAAATTGGTTACCTTAGGTAAGTGGAGCCCTTGCTTAAAAAACCCAGTGCTATGGGCCCTTTCCTGCCCTCCACTAATTATGCATTAGCTAGTCTTATTTTTTTTATGGTTAGTAAACATCAGAGCTCAATTATAAATGTTATGACCAGTGGTTATGGTTTTTTGCTGAAGTTACGGATCAGATGGTGTCATCTTTGTATTTTTTGGCATTGCTAGTGAAAAGAGAAGAACAGGGCAGGTAGGTGAGCATCATATAGGAGAATGGGGAGTTAATCTGTGGTCCTGAGGCACAGCGTGCTGGTTTGGGCAAGAGGTTCGAGATGTACACATGCAGTGTGTCCCCTCCTATATAAATTCAGGCAGCAGAAGCAATGCAGAGGTTTGGAGGAGACAGGCCAGCTTATTTTGTTACTGGACTCCCTGTCGATTGAGAGGGCAGCGTGCCTCAAATGGAAGGCTTCCAGGCAGCACCCAAATACTGCGAGCATGTTTACAAGCCGTTCAGCTGATGGGTCCAAGGGAAGCTGGGTGCACATTCCTCCACATGAGACAGAAACCTTCGTTTCTGAACTCAGGTTCATTAAATTCAGCAATTTTTTTAATCAAGGTATTCTAGCCAAAGTCTAGCATTTCACCTCCTCTAATGCCAGTTTCGGTTGGACTCTGGTTTTGTAGCTTTCTGTCCTAAACCCTTGCAGTACTGTTGTGCATTGGTAAAAAAAAAAGTAATGCTGCTCTGAGCCAACCGGAAGACCGCTAGCAACCTCTTTACCTACTTCCTACAGTATTGTGAACTTTAATTAATTTTTTTTTTTGGTCATCTTCCTGAAGATCAGTAGAATTAAAGACTCCAGGAAGACCAAAGTAGAAATGCTCGGAACTGCTGCAGTTGGCATGTTTTCTTAATGACATCACTGCCTTGCAAGATTACTCGTGGAGCAAACCTACCAGTTCTTTTTCAGATAATGTAACTAGGGCTCAAAAGGAACCACCTTTACGTAAAATATTTCAGTTGCTTGATGAAAGGGTTGTTTCATCAGCCAAGCTAATCATTGTTCCAAAATCTAAAAAAAAAAAAATAATAATAAAAAAAAAATCACTCTTTTGTCAAACTCATTCCCTTGATCCATTCTCTGAAAATGCCTACATTAGAAAACAAAACGTGCAGCTAGCTAGCTGCAGTGCTGTGCTCAGTATAGCCCTTGTGTGCTACAGAGCAGCATGAGGAGTTGTTGTCCGATACCCCCTGCCAAATTAATCTGAACACTGAAGTTTTCAACATACACTTAATTTCTGAATGGAAACATTTCTGAGTCTTGGTTTATTTATGTTTAGTTCTATAAATGGGACTTTCTTCTGTGGTCTAAACCAAATTACCAAAACCTGTTACAACCTGAAGTGAGTTTGTCTGGTTGATCTAATTCTCTTTTTCTTCCCTCACAGGATTTGACAGGTGGAGCATTTGAAAGAAACCTGAACATGCTGAACTTGAAGGAAGGGATGGATTATTATCACTTTAACTAAAAAACAAGGTCAGGCAGTGATACTGAAGCTCTGTTACCCTCTATGTATCTGTGTGTAGGAAGCCCAAAGTGTTCAGAATTTTTTTGGTAATTTGTGCTTCATTAAATGAATCTTTGAGATGAGTAACCCCTTTCTAAAGGAGATCCTAGTTACACCACAGATAATGCTATTTGCTCATTTTACTATTGCCCATCACTTGTTTACCAAACTCAGTTCAATTGTTAAATTGTATTTCTAATTTAAATAACCATCAAATACAGGCCATAAGATTACAAGAGGACTGTCACCATAGGGAAGCCTTAAAAATGCATGAAGCAAAGCCTATAAGCACTGGCAGTGTAAAGAGAGGTGTCTGTCAAACACTGCTTGGGGCCCTCGGCCGTTCCCTGTGACGGGCTTGTTTCCTGCTCCTGGGAGCAGCAGCTGGTGCTTGCGGAGGTGACGCTCTGCCCAGGGCTGGTGCT
Organism: Scopus umbretta; assembly: GCA_013400535.1. NCBI lineage: Eukaryota > Metazoa > Chordata > Aves > Pelecaniformes > Scopidae > Scopus > Scopus umbretta. The sequence goes on from VZTL01026213.1 coordinate 9,868, forward strand.
GGCATTCCTGTGGTGTCCTCTGATTCGGGGCTGTGTGAAAAGTACAGTGGCGTCTGTAACATCATCTGGCAGCCAGATCGTCATATGTGCAGATGCTCACAATTTTCACTGGACCTTGTCAGGTTTTTTTGAATAAGCAGGCTTTGCCAACACAACTTCTGTTTTTCTTGCAGCAGGGACCTAACGTGTAACTTGGCAAAACCAAGATCTTCAAGAATGTACCAGAAACTTCCCTTTTAATGACAGTGTAACAACATAGGCTGTGGATTCAGGAGTATTTCTTCTGCAGCGATGCCTGTAAGCAGCCCCTGTGGTGTGTGCAGCCAAATGGCCAACTCAGTCTGTTGCACAGTATGTGAATTGAGTACTGTTTGTTTAATAGTTAGTGAATAACACTGATCTACATTTAATTTCATCTGCCAGTCTAGGCTGCAAGTATACTTAAGGAGTATTGACTAATACAATTTATAGGTATCTTCTTAAAAAGGAAAAAGACTGTTAAGTGAGACAGAGTGTAGTTTTGGAAATGAACACCTGCAGTAGAAGATTGCTGCAGGTTGTAGCAGTACTTCATAGAGAAGCTATTAGCTCTTCTGCCTGAATTTTTCCTTCCTTTCAAATTTTCACAGGTGTGTGTTTATATATAAACACACACATAAACACACACACACACAGAGCCACTGTTCTACTTGAAGTGCCGGGATAGTGGGATTTAATTAGAACCATCAAATAACACAGTGTAATTAAGGTATCATGTTGCCTGTGCATTTGTCCTCCCCATCACATCACATTAGTCATTAGATAATGTTATAGCCATTTCATTTTACAGTCAATCAGAAATGGTCTAAATTCCTAGTGTTGCTTGAAGTACTGAGTCACCTCTGTATTCTTCAAGTAAAAAAAAAAAGCTTCAGTCCTTAAAGCTAGTTTACCACAAAAACATTTGCTAGAAATAATTATATGAAGAGCTATTAAGTGAGGCTTTGACTTTAGCTGAAGTGAAACCTGGATTTTTTTTTGTTTGACTGTGATATCAGAACGACAGACTTATCCACAGAGATACTTTTTGTTCAGGAAGATTTCATTATCACTAAGCATTGCCATTCTGAAGTCTGAAAAACAATTATTTTAAGAGACTAATGCAGCAAGTCAGGTTTAATACTTTGTGTGTGTACAGCAAGCACAGGCTGAGTGGCTCCAATGTAGGATAAATCACTGACATCAAAAAAAACCCAGGTCAATTGTGACAGAAGTATGAAGAGAAACCGCCATCTTGTGGCTACAGATAATGACTTTAAAAACTGAAAACAATGAATCTTTACTGCCTTCACATGGCATAGCTGCACAATGCTTTAAGACATAATCTCTGCCTCTTGTTTTGTTCAACAGTGCACTTCGCAGCTCATGCTGAGAATCCAGTTTGTCAGGGCGCCGCAGCACAAACTCTTCCAGTCCTAATGGCACCTGAACCAAGAGCTGCTGTTAACAACCAGCAAGCAGTGCCTGCAACTTCATTATGCTGAACTCTGCAAGAGAGAAGGAAGAAAACAGAGGTCACGTGGAACAGCATGTATCACTATTTTAACAGTATCCCAATCATGTAATTAAGTAAACTAAATGGCAAAGAAAATACAGACATACAAAGCTGTAATATTTACAGTCCTTTTTAACTACCCTGTAGCAAATTTTATTTGTACAAGTTTTAAAGGAATGATAAGTATTGATTTAAGATGAAATTAACCTCATTCACCTTGTGATAATGTTATGCTTGGCTTCCTCTGTTGTTTCTCCTCTGTTCTCGGGGTATGTGAGCTCTTGAAGAAGAGCATAGCGTTGTACGCTCTTGGTGAGTGCAAACGGGCTGCCAGTAGGGACATCTGGACAGCTGCGGAAAGTCCTTCAAGTTCAGTGAGTATCACTCTCAGAGTGAACTCCAGCAGTTCTCAGGGCAGGTGCAGGCCTAACTTTTTGCCAAAAGTTATACTAACTATTTGCTTACGTTAAAGGAGGAGGAAAAGGTGAAGTTCCAAATTCAGTCATGTAACTTCCAGATTTCACATGATACTATCTGTAACAGTTCCATCTGAAATACCTGTATGTATATTTGGCTATTTCTTATTCTTTTTTTTTTTTATATCAGAGACAGTTTTCTCCTAACTTGTCAGACTTCTCTCAGCCTCCAATAATTAAGGAGTTGAAATAAGTTTTTTTTAAGCTCAGTGAATTAATCTTGTAACATCTTCATTTGGAACATAACATTTCTTATTAGTTGACTAGAAAACCTTGAAACAGCAATGCTCCAGACAACTTTTGCTCTAAAAACAATGCCTTGTATGGGCGAGAGGTTCAGATTCTTGTTTTCCGAAAGCAGAAAAAATGTTAGTTGTGGGTTTCTTAAAATTGTGCTAAAAGCAGAAAACTGTAGTCATGTCTCAGTAAGAACAGGAAGATGAGCAGAGAAGACGGCTATGGGGACAGCAGGGTGTCTCTGAAGGTTATTCATAGATATCTTAAGTATTAGTTTTCTGACCAAGTCTTTAAATATACTTTTTTTTTTTTAAGATTTTTTTTTTATACCAATGACAACTGAAAACATAGGATCTACTTACATTAGGAAGCATCATCAGTATAAAGGATTTTCAGAATATTACATGGGCAGAACTGGCTGACCTCAAAGACTTCACAGAATCATAGAATTGTTAAGGTTGGAAAAGACCTCTGAGATCATCTAGTCCAACCATCAACCCCCCACCCCCCCCCAAAAAAAAACAAAC
>VZTL01026213.1:13176-39682 GCA_013400535.1 Scopus umbretta
AGAGAGGCTTGGCAAGCTCCTCTGCCAGCTCCCTCAGCACTCTCGGTGGATTCCATCCGGCCCCATAGACTTATGAGTGTCCAGGTGGCGTAGCAAGTCGTTAACTGCTTCCTCCTGGATTATGGGGGGTATATCCTGCTCCCTATCCCCATCTTCCAGCTCATGGGGGTGGATACCCTGGGGAGAACTGGTCTTGCTAATAAAGACTGAGGCCAAGAAGGCATTAAGGACCTCAGCCTTCTCCTCATCCCTGGTGACCATGTTTCCCCCTGCATCCAACTAGGGATGGAGATCCTCTGTGGCTCCGTTTTTGCTACTAATGTACTTGTAGAAACTTTTTTTTATTATCTCTTACAACAGTGGCCAGATTGAGTTCTAGCTGGGCTTTTGCCCTTCTAATTTCCTCTCTGCATGACCTAACGAGATCCCTGTACTCTTCATAACTTCCATAATGTCATATCACAAAGAGCCAGTTCAACAAGCACTTTAAAAATGCCATGAGCCAAGATCACCTTTAGATGCTCTGGAGGAGAAAAGACTTGGTGATTTTCAGCCACAGATGCTGCAGCTGTGAAAAAGGCTAATGCAATTCTGAAATGGAACCGTGCAGGGCAACAAATTAACGCTTTGCATAATTTTAGTCATGAAAATAAACTTAATGGTGTTCAAATATTTTACTGAGAAAATGAAGGGAATGAAGATCCACCCTATTAGGAAAAGCTTAGGAAAGAAGATTGCATGGGTGATGTTTCTGAATTCTAAAATAATTAGGACAAAAATAAAGACAAAACTTCTAGAACTATGAAAGCAGAACAATAAAAACTACAGAGGCCAAGAATAGATTGATATACCATTATTTTTAAGCTTAATCAGTTTACGGAATAGATTATATGCTGTGGATGCCTGTCATACTAGGGAAGTAGCCTTGGGTCATCAAGTGTTCTCACCTTTTCTTGTCTTACTCAAAGTAAAAATAATTTTTCTTTGTAAATTGTCATGTTAAGACATGTTCTCTAAAACAGCAATAATTCAGCATCCTCAGCTTTGGACAGAGAGGAAAGGAACCTCTCAGAAACTCTTACCAAAGCAGAAAATTCTGTATTTCTGAAATACTGAACAGATGGGCAATTCCAAACTACCTGCATTGGAATGAAATGCGACCTACATATGGATATATTGTCTGTCTTCTCATGAACGTATTAACTTTTAGATTATATTCTTCCACTTAGGCAGTGTTAGAATTCTGTGGCTTGCACAACCACATTATTATTTTGTTGTTGAAATTGACTGGGAAGTTTTTATCCTTTTTCCTTCCTCAGAAAGGGCAGACAAACAGTTTTTGAAACATCTGTACTGTATTATTTCATTCTTGCGTTTTGTCCAAGTAAGATGTCACACAAGGCTGGAATGTTTTCAAGGAGTGAGACTGGAAGAGCTTAAGACAACAGTCTACAGCAATTCCGTATATTCTGTAGTAAGCTGTGAGGACATTGCTCCTGGTGCACATTGATCTATTCGTAGACCAATGAAGAATGGCATCTGTTGCGCAGACATACACACTCGTTTAGGTGGAACAGTCGATCATTACTATGTTTCTTTAAAAAAAGAACCCTCAGGAGCAAATTTCCATACCTTACCTTGGATACCAGCTGTGGTTTGGGCACTTTCATGAGATCACAGAGATAGTTGCGTTTCTCTCTTACTACTGGCAATTCAGCTTCCCTGCATGAGGAAGTATTTTCCAGTTAATTCAAAAATTAAAACCTGAAGTTGGCTACATACATACAACTTCTTAAGCTATCTGCTTTATCATTGTATTACTATGTATGCATCTATACTTTCATGTACATTTCAAATTACAGAAGTTTTTGTTGTGCCACAGTTTAAGAATAATGTAACATTTTTGTATCATCTTAAGCCAGAAAAACCATAAATACACAGCAGGTCTTCCACAAGTGATACTTACTAGTAAAATATCCAAGACTATTCTTGTAGGTTTTTGTATTCAAAAAATCCCCCCAAAACAAAAACCCCTTATTCATACAACCCTTCTGACTAGAAGTTCACTAATTTATTCTCTAAATTCATCTCTCCTTTTTGCTTTAGAAAACCTCACATCAAGAAATTAAATAAATGTCACTGGATTTGGAGAACATTCTACAGTCTATAGAAAGGAGCCAGACCTAAAACTTGTGAGCCTTTAAGAAGTTTCTGAAATAGCATGATGTCCATGAGATAATGTCCTCAGGAACTGTCAGTTACAAAAAGCCCCCAAATGCCAAAAATCCATAGATGACATTCTTTTCCATGTTGTAAAAATCTACCACTCTAACTGGAATGCTGTGAGACTGCTAGTATTACTCACCAATTTAGTAGATTTTTTTTCTTAAGTAACAACTGTAAATGGGCTATTAAAAATTTAATTCTTAGCACATAGAGTCCAAAACTACAGAGAAAAAGCATGAAGGGCAAGTTAGAAATAACCTGAAATTATTAATTTTTTTTTTTTTTTAGACACCTTGGACAGTTTGTCATATTTAATACTGGAAACCTTCCTGTAGCTAAACAAAAGTGATTAGAGTAATTTGTTTAAACTCTGAATTACACAGCTGTATGATAAACTGTCTGTAGTTCCACCAAGGAACAACTATGTGTATGCCAGTAATTATCACCTTCCCAAAAAATTAATTCTCATGTGGCCTCCTAATGTTAATGCTCATTGTAATTCAGAATTTACTATGTTTGTTTTAGCATTGAGAGAGCTTCAGAATAACAATCAGCTCACTCTGATATTCAGCAATAACTTCAAGTATCTTCTTTTGTAAACAGTTCAAATTTACCAAGATAAAACAATTAAGTTTTAAGTAAACTAGCTCTTCATCTTTAATCTTAGGGCAATGGACATATTGCAACAGGGAACTTAGAGCAAGCCCTGAACTAAGACAGAATAAAGCAGGCAGCCAGTCACACCTTAAAAATGACAAGGTGAAAATAGCATATTTAGTTTTCTGAGGCGGTTTTTACGAAGTATTGTGCTTTGTTTTAGCAACCCATTTATGAGTAGAGCTGTACTACCACTGCTTTTCTGTAGTGACTGGTGTGTACCACTTCTAATTTTGGTATTGTAAACATCCCTTTGTGACAGCAGTAATCTAATCACACTCAGTTGTTTCTGTTAACAAATTCTTTCTGTGACATCTGAGCAAGCCTGCTCTTAAATTCAGATTTCATAAGTGAGCACTGATCATAGTAAACATCTATATGTAGTTAAGCAAGTCATTTTAGCAATAGGCGGAACTTTTGATAAGCAATTCTTCAAATCTGAGAGCTTTATTCTAATTTTGTACTGGAAAATTCAGAAAAACAGCAGCAGTGACAAACTTAGTTTTCTTTTCCCAAATATAAAGTTATGTAAGCTCAAGCACAGAAATAAAACAAAAATTAAATAGAAGTTAAATAATGTAGGCATGCAGTCGGAAAATATGTAAACCACGACCTTAAGGTATATTTGTTCTTTGAACATGTCTAGGTTAATTATATTTCCATGAAATGTCAGCGAAGACAAAAAGCCATTTGATACAATGAGTAAATAAATTATATATTTTTTTCTATCTATCTATTCTCATGTATTAACTTTGACTCCTGTCTGAGGCAGGGTGTTGGGCTCTTAAAGCTATGACCCCGAAGAGTCATCTGTAACAAGGATAACGTTTAACATGGCAGCAAAACTAATTAGTATCTTAAAACTCCATATTTCCTCAAATATCTGAGGCATTCAGTCTTTTATAAACTTTTCCAGGTGATCATAATGCACAATGCTAAAATTTGCAGAAGAGGAAAAAACAGTGCCAAAATTATGGTGAGTATTCCCTCCTCTTGTCACTTCAAAGAACAAGTTCCTCCTGCCCCCCTGAAAGACACTTGGCTGCTTTGGTGAAATCTTGCTCATGAGGAACAAGAGCCTGTTCCCCCTGTGCTTGGAAGAAGCTAATGTTACAGGTAACAGTAGGTTAAAAAAAAAAAAATTACGTTTGGTTCTTTAATTCATGCGATCATACACTTGGAAAACGTCTAAACTGTTCCAATTCAAAATACTTGCTTCACTACAACGTTTGTAGCATTTTGAGCGATTACATTTCATGGGAGATTTGAGCTCTTCTGCTAATTTTGTTGTCTTCCAGCTTGCAGAGATTCTTCCCTTCCCAAAATCCTGCCAGTGCTCATAAATGCCAAAAAACAGTCTGTGCACTTGAAGTTTGACTGTTTACACAGCCCAGTCTCTCTCTGTTTCATGGGGAATTTCCAAGACCGCCTCCCTTTTCATGTTGTTAGAAAAATATAGATATTTTACTTTATCTAGTGGTGATTTTATACATACCACTTCCAGTGGGACAATATAGCAGATAGCACTTTAGAACAGAAGAATTCTTTTCAGCAATGTTTTTCTGGCCTAGAAGCAATAAATAGCTAAAGCCACGGTATCGTTTCTTACAGCTTCCTTGCCATCAGCTTTCAAAGCCATGGAATTTTTTTTTTTTTTTAACTTCAGTGCTACAAAAATTATTTCAGCTCTTATTACTGCCTGGAAACAAATTCACTTACCAGTTGGTATCGCTGAGTATGGTCATAACCTCATCCATAATGGCAGGATCAGCTACATCACTGTAGGTTATCAACATTTCGTAAACTTGACTGGCTGTTGTTTTCCGTATCTATGGGGAAGAGGCAGAGGAAGCTTTTATAAAGTATCCAGAGTCCGGTATGGAAGAGTCCAGTGCCTTTACAGGTAGGTTCCTCACACTGACAATCATTTTATGGTGGACACTTTGTAATACTCAGAACTACAGCCTGTCCTTGCCTCGGACAGCCATCTGCTGCAGGAAGGGACTTCCAGAAAGGAAATTCATGCCACTACAATTGGTATATTTTCATTAAAGTTTTGCAGGATTTCATATTAAGATCTGTCCCCCACAGGGAATGAATTCAAAAGTTTGAGAACAGCCCATCTGGAGCATTTCTTTTCTTGAACTAACTCACTGAGCCAAAGTCTGGCTCTAACTTTGGTTGCTGTAGGCCCACAAAACAGATTTCCCAGTCTGGAGATAGTAAGAGTCAGCAAAACGCTTTAAAAAAACTGTTGGGAGATAGATGATGATGTGAGTAACATTAGCTTTTTACACACCAGTTTCCAGAAGCAGTTAATTTGCAAGTATTTTTCCCAGAGCGCTGTTTAGTAGTGATGTTGGTGTGCACACAGAAAAAGCTAGCTAGGCTGGCTTCTGAAGTACAATGCGTAGAAAGATACTAAATAGGAGACAGCAAAACTGNATTAAATTCACCCATCTGTAAAAACAAAACATGCTTATGATGTAAAATACCAACGAAACATGAATTGAAGTGATCTCTTGTCAGTTCTTACATTGTACCCTTCCTGCAAAGGATTATTCGGGTAGCAAATATACCCAACATGGAAACAGTTGGAATAAAAATCTGAAGTACCAAACTTTGCTGAGTACCGTATGATTTCAACCTTACCAAAAAGCAATTGGCAAAAGAAATCAGTGTTAGAATAAATAAAGTTGGTTTGCATTGGCCAGACACCAGGCTATTCAATGTGTTCTCAAACCACTTGAAGACCTCACGGGTTTTCACGTTCTTTTTCTGTGCCCTTGCAATTACTTCTGACAGCCATTGCTTCTCCTACGTAAGTCAACAACAGATGCAGCTTAATGGCTGCCTGTAGCAGCCAAGGTGCCAGTTCTCACTTACTCAGAGGAACATCCCCAAATATTCCCGGGTGAAACCCTTGTACTGAACACCAAAGCCACAGAGAGCTGTTGTATGTTTGGTCATCACAGCAGCTCCAAGCCGGGGCTCCCGGGCCTTGTACAGTGAACACAGCCCCTCTCTCAAAAACCTAAGGCAACAAAATTTTCAAGGACTAGGATAGTGTTACCCCACATATGATCTTCTCTTATACATACTGAGTAACAAGTCAGATTTGTGCCCTGCTTCAGTTAGTTCTATGAAAAAGGCAAACTTCTGATAAGCTTTCCTGTGTTGCACAAGCTTTTGTCACACCTGACAAAAAAAACAAATATATTTTTCTTGAACCAGAACTACTACTGTGTTGCTACTATCAGAAATATTGCAAAACTGACAGTAAGTGACCTGACTGGAGCTTTCCAGCACTAAGTGGTGAACAGATCTTCAGACTGCTGGGTGCTGTGTAAAAGACACAAATGACTCGGGCACCTAAATTGCTTCTAATTTAAAACAGTAAGGACAGAAGGTGGAAAAGCAGTATGTGGAATAGCCAGGTATGCTGCAAGTGTCCAGTAGCCTGTTTCAGGTAGCAGCATTGCAGATAGCAGACCCTTTAGAAATAAAACTTATTATATATATTACTATGTGTTAAAAAGAATGCTGCTTTAATGTACTTTAAATGATTTTTTTTACTTGTAAAGCATTTTAAATAAAACATTTGATAATACACAACATCTTCAATACTTACTACAGGAAATGGATGGCAAAGAAGGAGAAACAACTGAAATAAAACTTTCTCCCTCATGTCTCCTTGAAATTGAATCAGGCCACAAAACCTAGAAAACGTAAGAGAAAGTAGATCTTGTGTGATATTTGTGCTATAATTGCAAAAGTACATTTTGAGGATTAGAATGAAGATGTATATCAGAAAAAAGGGCGGGAGGGGAAGCTTTGCGGCCCCCAGGAAATCTCAGGTGATATTCTAAGTGCTGTGGGAAAGCAAACACTGAGGGTAAGTGTACAGAAATCCTTCAGGGTTACTGAGATGCCATACGTCTCAGCCAAGTAGCAGCAGCACCAAAGCCTATGTGCTAAAAACCACAAGTGCATCAAGCTCCCTCCTGGACAACAGAAGGACAGGGTAGGTTCCTATACGATGCAGTTCGGAGTGAAAGACAAATTAGAAACATGGGCAACTTCTCACGTTAGGCTTTCTTTCACTCTTGAAATGGTACCACTAAAGAAATGAAATTAAAGTCAATAAAATCACTGCTTGACATAGCTACATGTGAATAATTTTGCCAAGTTTCTGCCAATGAACCTTTGTTCAGCTTTGCAATGCTTTGTGTTTTTTTCCTCCTCTCCTCGCCCAGTATTGTCTTCCCTGATTGGTACATTTTTGTTTTGCCTTCTCTGCTCTCTGAGCTGAGGGCTTTTACCCTAAAGCCAGATAATAATTTTGCAGGTGTTTTCAGCATATATAGTTTTCACCATAGTGCATATATAAGATCTAATCAATTATATGTATTTTGCATTGGCACCAAGTCAAGTTCTCTGCAAGCAAAAGATTCACTGCATCTTTAAGAATATCAACATTTTAAAAGTAGTTAAATTTTATCAGATCCTTCATATGTTCTCACCCCAACCACCCAGAAGAACACAAAACTCTCACAATCTTATATTGCATATATTTGTGTGCATTTTCATTTAAATTTCACATGAAGTAGACCTAGCTGTTACACCTGGTATGTATTGTACTTAAATTTTCTTCACTTTTTATGAGCAGAGAAAAGATTACTGTATTTCATCAACTCACACGCCTATGCTGGAGCGAAGCTTCCGGATGTCTTTGGATCTTTTGATCTCTTCTTTACAAAGGGTAAATAACTTCACTGAAAAGGGATGGCTGACAATGGGAAAGAAAAAAAGATGAGGAATATATTCCAATAGAATTTCAAACACATTTAATGATTGTAAAGATGCCAAATTAACATTCAAAGGAGAGGAAAGACACAATGCAGAGCAGTACGTGCTTCTTCCACAACAGCACCCCCTGCTTTACGTGGACCTTTGGTAAAGACGCAGGCAAGTTTGGCCACTGTGGCCTTTTGTTTTGTTTTGGGTGGTTTTTGGTTTTTTGGGGGTTTTTTTTGTTGTTGTTACAGGGAAGAGATTACGATTAATTACTGACATTCCTATATGCTGAGGCATGAACTACGTATATATGCAGGATAATCAGCTGGTCATGGCTTGTGTTTACAACAGAGCATGGTATGATCAGAAATACAATGTCAGGAATTAAAATATTCTATAGCCAAATAAAAATGATTTAGTCTGTGTATCATTGTGGTGCCTTGGTCATTCCCTAAGGTCTTCAACCAAACTTTACATAAAAGGGGATGAATGTTGTTCTTAAATACTCTACCATTTCACAGCCCAAATTCCTTTAGTGATTCCAGACAACGTAATTAAACACAGGGCTTACAGTTCTGTTAAGTGTACGAGTCATGAAGCCATCTTTAAATATATTTAGCAAATTCTTTTCTTTTTCCAAGTCTGGGAAACATGATTCTCACAGCTCTTTCCCAGACACTCATACAAACACAAGTATTGTTAGTATATTCTAAGGATCTATTAAAGAGAAGAAAAGAGGGAATATTGCTTTTATTTCAGTACAAATTATTTAATCTTTTACTTGCTACACTCAAGGCTGAAGTGCCACAGATGCAAAAGAAACTATTTCATATTTGTCTAGTAAGCACAATTACTTCTAGACTGCATATTTTGGAAACCTCACTGTATTGTGTATGTAAAGCAGAAAGCAAAAATCCTAACATTTATTTTCTGCTACCATGATTCCAAGCTGTTGATAAAAACTACTCAAAAAAGCTGTGTAGTGTAATCTGTTGAAAAACAGAACATTTAAAACGAGGTTTATAGGAGTGACAAGATGTTTTGTTAAGTAAATGCACCTTGTTACAGATAGTTTTCCAGATAAGGGTTAGTGGTTTTTAATTACTTTAAAAAAAGTCTTAACAAAAATACTGGCATATACTGGCAAACATTGACTTGGTAAAGAAACTGAACAACAAAACATGGAACCATCAAGCTAATGAATACTGTCTATGGCTGTCTCAATATTGTCCAGAAAACCACACTGGCTGTCTCAATATTGTCCAGAAAACCACACTAAAAGAGTAAATAAAATGGCCAGGTTTAATGTTGATATTGAGGCTTCAATAAGACATTTGCAGAGCTGATAGTGGCTTTCAGGACCAAAGAGTCTGGGGAGGGCCAATTTAAAATACCTCCATCAGATGCTGAAAGAGCAAGTTCCTTGCCATCCATTGCCTGCAGTCACGTCAGTACTGTTTCCACATTTTAAGGAGTATGATAAGCATGGAAAGCATGTGTGCAGGAGGCATGTTGTGAGAATGACAGACATCTGCATGAATGAGTCAGCGTGTGTGTCTACAGACACGGATTTATCTGGGCAGATGAGGGAAGAGTGTATCTGCTCTCTTAATAACACGAGGAGGTATGTTTTTTCTTACCTTGGTGGAATTTTTCCTCCTCCCACTGCCAATTACACGAAGACATTTGTGTAGACAACTAATTACAATACCCGCAACGCATGCCTGCCTTTCAGCACAGAACAACAGCAATACAGTGAATTAGGTGAATTTTAAATTGGTTGAACAACAGGGACACCGCTGAGAAGTGTAACAACAAAGAGACCAATTGGAACAAGAGCATCTGGTATAAATTTTATACACTTAGCCTTATGTGCAGCGTTTTGTGTTTAGAACAGATGCACTTTCCTTTCTGTCGTTTGCCAATTCCACATTTCTAATAACTAAACCTAACCTATATGTGATCTCAAATGACTCAAATAGCTTGGCTTCTTTAAAGGAAATTGAGAAAATTCCTTCTCCTGTGTGGGCACAGTGCCAGTAGAAACAAGAGTCGGCATCTCGGGAAAAGGGATCAGTCTAAAGCCTTTACATTATGTAAATTGGGCACACACAGTACTGCAAAAAGGTGCGGGCTTTTTCCTCCTAAAGGTGAACTGAGTTTCAACAGTTCAGCTAACATCACCTGGGGTGGCTGTAAAACCAGAGGACAGCCGCTGCCACGCTCTTCACTTTATGGTTTATTATGCAATGCAAGTATAATTGCTTTAAAAAAATCCATGGGAGCATGGATTTCTGTAATACACAGAAATTATTAGTCGGAGACCAGTGGGGACACATACTATCTTAAAATGCTGTTAAGACCACCAGAAAAATATTTTTTATATATATATACACACACAACGCATGAACGCTTTCTCTGAATATGTAAAATACATACATGTGAGAAAGAGAAATGCCACTTTTACACATTACTCTGGAAAGCATTAGATCCTGAATCGTGATTCAAAGGCTATTCTGTTCACTTGGTACCGAGTATCAGACTAATCTTACTGTACGTTCTAAGGAACCAGCACTTTGCCTGGGCTCTTGGCAGACTGAACATCTCTGGTGATCCTTGACTCAGGAGACCAGCAGAATGACTCCTGCAGCTACAGGAGCCATAACCAGAAAACAATGCTCCAGTGCTAGTTTCGCAAGTGGCTTCAGTTCATGTTCGTTTTTTCTCCCTATCCCTTGTCCCACTACCAGCAGGGAGCTGACAGGTACCACTAGCTTTTAAGAGTAGCCACTGGTGAGTTTAAAAAAGCCCAATATGCTCTGCTTTATTTATGACAGCTCTGTTTCAAGCACAGTGCCCATTGCCTCCAGCAGTCTCTCGAACCAATTATCACTCCCCACATTGTTACAAATACGGCCCCACAAATTCACAATGGGCACCGAGATGAAATCATGAGGTTTTGGGTTGTGCTACCACAGAGAAGAGATTACATTTCAACTGAAAACTACCACCCTGTTTGGGGTGGGAGGGCACACAGGGCAGGGAGGAAATAGCAGGTGAACGACACTGCAGTTTCACAGTGGCTTTAGGCCAGCACACACCTGCCCTGCTGCCAGAAGAAATGGCTTTCCCCCACTTCCCCCCCACAACCACTTCCCTCCGTATTTTGGCACCATTTGCGAGCACGCAGCAGAACGGATCGAGGAACTACCTCAAGCTGAATTTTACTGGAAGAAGGGTATTTTTAACCAGGAACAGTTCTCTAATACCACTGAATCATCTAGCGATCCAAACCATTCCTCCCAGTTCAAGGGAGGGGGAAACTCTCATGCTGGATGGACATGCACATTTACGCCAGCTTCAGATGAGTAGGAAGTAACAGCCCGAAAAATGGCAGGCAGAGCTTTTCCTTTCATACTACTGATTCAAACTAAGCCAAGCACAACAAAGAAAAGCTGCTTCTGATAGCCTTTTGATTACCCCAGTGATAGAAAAGTTGATTCATTTCAGACCCCGGTGGAGAGGTATCTACCCTACATTTTGCTTCCCTGCTGGCAGGTTCAGCAGGGCCCTGGCAGAGAAATGACCCACGCATGACAAATGAATCTCACTTCAAACACAAGCATTCACAATATGATAATGGAGGAGAAACACCCAGTGGTCCACTTGCCTTACTGCACAGAGATCACAAGACTGGCCATACAGAGAACTTCACAAACACTGAAATTCATCTACAGAACTACGCCAGGAATGTCAAGCTGCGTATTCTGAACTTTACGAGCTATATGATGTGAAGAGGCAGGAAAATGCACTGTGGGTTATGCCTCTGTGGGGTAGGAGTGACACCATGTGGCAATCTGCTTTAACAGGAACACTGAGCTCCTAGCGAGTGTCAGACAATTTCAGCCAACAGCTCTTAATCCTGTTTAAATTAAGCAGTGTGGGATATTACCTGCTCTGGACTGCTAATGTTTTATTAGGAAAAAAAAGGTCCAGGATAGTGCACAATATCCACTTGAAACTTCAAAATGCATTTGCAACTACTTTTTTTATAGCGTGACCGTTGACTAGTAAGTGGCTGGCACAAGCATAAAATCCTGATGCCAGACATCCTACAACCTGAGTTGCTAAAACTCCACTCAGCCCAATGTGGTAAAACATGAGAGAAGGAGATGAAATGGGAGTCAAACACCCCAACGAATGCTCATGTTCCATTCCCAGCTTCTTCCAAATGTTTTTCATTTGCTACATGACAAGCAAGAAGTTCACAGCAGAACAGAAGCAATGGGAAAGCTGCTCACCAGCAGTAAGACTATCTGTTTTCTAAAAACAACTGTGCACTTCATCCCTCTTACCACAAGCTTACTTTATATAAAAGTATCTGAATCTGCACGCACACGTGGCCTTTTCATGCCACCAAGCACAGCATCTCAATTTTCAGGCTCATTCTGCATTGTGTTTCTAGACTTTCATGGCATGCTTCTTTGAAAAGGGTGTAAATGATCCCACTCAAGAAACCAGGCCCAAAGTCACACTTTTCTTCTATGCAAAAAGAAGTAGGACGCATCCAACAGTGCAGGCAGGCAGGCCTCCGAGCCAGTATCGGTGTTTAGCCATCCTTAACTACACCCGAACAACATATGCCAAAGTAAAAAAATGCAAACATTGCACTAAATATAATTTTGGGCCCACCCATCTACCACATTCAGCTGACCTGCACACAGGCTCTTAAGAGCACAGCAGAAGCCAGTACGTCAGGCTCAGCTGGCTCTCCATGAAGTACACACAGCAACGCGTTCGTGATTACCTCTCAACCATACAGTACCTGTATTTCCGAAAAACTGTCACACACAGGAACTAAATTCTCTGTCTCTTTCTAGCTATCTTCAAACTTTCTAGAGCTCTGGTCTTCCAGAGCTTTCGTATGATAATGAGTTCTTGCAATTCTTGCCAGTATTTCATTCCCTTGCCATGGGAATGATCTACTCAGCCATATAATTATTACTTTTCTTTTTTGGTTTCATCATCAAACTGGAAGAAAATACATTTGGATTGGCTTCAAAACCTTTCCCTCCTGCCCCCCATAATCCCCCTGGATTTTATTTCAGGCCTTTTTAAATAAAGCATTAAAATGGCACCACAGGATTGAGTTTTGAGTCTTTCTTACACAGCCAACGCAGTGATGCTACCACATACTTTCTATTTAGTGACCCATGATGTGGGAGACACAGACTTCACCTGGGGTTTCCACCCATAATCTATCATCTTCCCCAGCAGCAAAGACTGGAGCCTATGTGGAAGTCCCAGATCACTGGCATGATTATCAAACCGAACAAATAATATTAATTCCGTCTGTATTTGATTCATTTTAAATTCCCATCCAAAAAGGGACTGCCAAATTTATGAGAGATTATCTACATACACACTTGAAAACAAGAGTAGAGTCAATTAAAACTACTTGAGTGATAAAAGCTTTTCAAATTAATCTGTTGTAAGCAATTCTTGAATCAACAGATTCCAAATCCAGTGTATGTGCTTGTAGGATTCACGTGGTACAATTCTACAAATATCTGTAGATATGCCAAGATGCTGCCTGTAAGAGTTTGTGGAATATATTTTAATATTACTGAAATTAAAATAATTCTCTTCTGAAATGCCTACAAAACCCCCATGATTTCACATTGGAATATCTTATTCATATTTACCCATTCCTGAACTAAATACTTTCCAGAAGACTGAACTTGGTGTGGAAAAGCTGGGACATGCCTTTTTTATTATTCTTATTAGAATCTTAATTAACTACTTTGGAGATATTCACATTAACAGAAGCAGTGGGGTTTTGGAAGCGCTAGTTTGTAGGCACACTTATTTTGCAGCATCACAACAGGACACTGCCCTTGCTAAAAGGCTCACAGTGCAATGAAGAATGTACTCCAGAAAGCATACATTTGGGAAGCTAGTAAAGGAAAAGCAGCAAAACAGATCGGGTACTGGTCCAAGTCTGCCAGGTGAAACATGCAAACTGAATGTGATTAATGAACTGGTTGTTAAACAATGAACCAATAACCAACTTCTACACTGATACGAACTTATCAAGACTCTTTCAAGGCTATCTGGTCCAGAATTTATCACAGCTGCCCCACTTCATGAAAATTCAAACATTATATACATACACACACACACACACACTTTAAGCGTCCTGTGCACCCACATCTAGAGCAACATTCAGCAGCAGTCAGCATAACATTTAAGAGGCCTGTTGCATGGTGGAAAATAAACAAAAAAGACTTTCAGCAACTTACTGCTCTTGTATGGCAAATATATCAAAACAGCCATTTGCCAGCATTTGGTCCAGCATCGTCAAGAGAGGTACAGACACCCTGATGAAAGAAAATAATTTAACAATGTAAATACACTTCTTGGCATACATATATACACCACTTTTAATTAGAAGCAAAGAAAGAAACTTCCTATCTACCGACACATATTTAAATTAGAACTCGAATTTACACAGAGGAGGGTTGCTCGGTAACTTCTGTGTGTTGGCTAAATCATCCTCGTTGGCTGAGAGGAGGACATTCCATTACAGCCAAAAGGAAAAAAACTGAATTAACAACATGCCTGGTTTAAACTTGCAGGGTCCTGAAAACACAATTAACAGTAGTAGAAAATATTAATTTATCTTCTAGTATATAAACAACTTATTCCACAAAATGTATGAGAAGTTACAACACCTTCTCACTACAGGTAATTACCAAATGAACCAGCACACAATGTGTGAGCTGGAATAACTATGGTCATGTTTTCTATTCCAACAGCTGAGAAAGAGAATTAAACAAAATTAAAATAAAACTGAACATTCTATTAATAGTTGTAGGGGTTTTTTTCCCCTAGGGAATATTTTCTGTTTGCACATGTTTCGTAAGTGAGGCTTAGAGAAATTAATCTCATTATGCAGAATGAGTCACCTTTAAAGAAAGAATCTTTTCAAGAAATTCATACTTCAAGTATTTGTGAAAAAACACTACCTAAACGAAATGCAGACTGGACTATACTGAAAAGTGTGCAGCAATATACAATCTTCAATATTGCATTATATTAAAAACTGGTGCTTATCACATTATGCACAATATTAAACTATAGTAAATGCAAAATATTCTACCATCACCCCTTTGTTACACATTTTACCAAAGGTACTGCTGTACCAAACAGCTGTATTAAAGCAAATTTACAGGGCTCAGGCAAACTTCATCTAGGCATATTAAAAAAGATGTGCCATACACCTTACTTCAAATAGTCCTGCTGTTGAAGATAAAAAAGCAAAAGAAAAACATTACCGGTCATTCCGCAGGTTGTCCTCAAAGACCTTTAGCAATGTCTCACAAAAACTCTCCATAGCGCTGAAATCATTCTGGATTTTCTTCATGTAGTCAAAAAGGCTCTGGGCAGAGTATCTGAGCTACAACAGAAGGAACCTCAAATGAAGGCACAGGGAAGAACCCCGCTGCAACGCACAAACACCGACTACACAGAACTACACTTATCCCACACTACCCGAGGTGTACACCTGCACTGTGAACACACTCTTCCAACAGCAGCCAAGTGTATAAATTCAGTATCAACATTTGACAGGAAGATGGCTATTTCACTTTCATTAATTCTTTTTCAAGGAAGGGCTTTTTTTTTTTTTTTCCTTTTTAAGTTTTGCCATTGTAGGAAAAAAAGACCACATGAAAGGTTCGTTATTTTCTTTTTCTCAAAATAAAACATCCCCAAACCACTATGATTACCCTGTTTTACTTCAAGTAATAATATTGTTATGGCTCTGAAAGTTAAAGAGTTCAAGAGGTAATATTTATTAAACAAGCTGATATAATTGAAAAATGCAGGCAAGCTCTTGGGCACAGGCCACACAAACCAGCAGTAAATTCAGGTTAAAAATTAAAAACAACTCAGAAATAATGACTCTTGGTTTAACTTTATTACGTTAATCAGCTAGTTTAGAAAGATGGCAGAAGGAGGTTTTAGTGCTTATGTTCAAGGCTCAGCTGCAAGCAGTCCGTTTGGGTCACGCCAGCGGTTCAACATCACAGGCTACAGCCTTTGCTCAACAGCTTCCTGCTGCTGTGGTCCCAGCTCTCCAGGAGCCACAGCACTCCTGAGCACAAGCCGGGCCGGCTTCTCCTCTCCCGTCCCTGCTCGCTTCAGCCTGGAAACCTGGACCTGCAGTGTGGGAGGGGAGAAGGCAGAGCCTCTGTGGGATCCCCCTTTCCTGTGGGATCCGTGCCCCAAGCAGCTAACAGCACAGCCTCGAACAGAGGGACAAGGACTGCAACAGGCTATATGAACATCGCTCCTATTGCTAAGATTCTTCTGTTTCTGGGAAGGGTAGGAATTTTAGTTTCCAGGCCTATCTTTTAAAAAATTAATTGACTTCCCTTGAGGATGAGAAGAAAAATTTGGGTTTTTTTGTTACAGAAACTACCTCAAAGGAAAATATCTCATCAAGGATGAACACAGGTTTCTGAATTTTCTTGACTGATGTGAAGGATTATCGGTCCTGCTGGGGCTTGGTCAAGTCACTTAGGGAAGGGGGGAGTGGTTATGGGGTGTCCACCTACAAGAAACTGGCTTACAATGAAGGGGGCTGTGGGAAGGGTAGGTGGGGCAGATCAGTTTTGAAGTACAAACTTCTTTCAGTTTTGGTTACAAGTGTTACATAATTTTCCACTGCGTCAAGAGAGGGCTATAAGCAATAAGTAAGCTGATTCAGTCAGCAGAGATTTGCTTTCTGAAGCTCATACATAGCATTTTGATAGCTCATTCAAAGGTGCAATCAGTTCCCTCAGAAGATTGACCCTTCTATCAAGAAAAGAACAAATCAGATCAGTATGAGAAATGTCACATGTGTATACCTGAAAGCAAAAGAGAGGAATCTCCAAACATTTCATTTCATTTAATTTCTGTATCAGTAACGTTTATGTGTGCATCAGCACAGAAGAACAAGAAACATTTTCACTTTGATTCAAAACTCTGAACTAGTTTTCAAAAGCTTTAGGCTACTTGTAGACAACACGGCACAGCAATCATACTACCTGGAAAGCAGCACAGTCTGCTACTTAACAATGTGTTCTATAGTGAAACATACTGGGCAACGCAGAAGCAGAAATATTTCTCTGTAAGGGTCAAGCAATTTAAAGAAATTATTCAGTTATGCTGCATTTCAAAATGACAGTCAAATCTCAGTGAAAATTGTTTAAACATTTGTAAAAGCCAGCTATACTAAACTGAAATACTGAATTGAGCTGTGGTTCTTTCATATGCCAAAAGTCATGTTTGTATGTTTCCCTGTATGCCAAGTATAAACTGTATCCTTACACTGAAAGGCTTTTAGAGGACATACAATTGTAAGGAAGAGAGATTTCCTGAAAATTTAAAACCTGCTTAATTGTTGTATACTACCCTTTAAAACAATCCATGCATTTAAGCCTGTTACAAATAAATAAGAAACATTTTGTCTTAATACCTTACACTAGCAGACATCAATTATAAGGAGAAGAAAGGTTACATCCCAGTCAAGTCTCAGGAAAAGATCTTAAAACATGTATGTTTAACCATGTCATTTTCTCTCCTATTTCTTTTCTCTTTTAAACTACCTTGCAGATCTCGCACCATTTTTTGAAGAAAGCTTAAGTGCTCAATGCTTTTCCTGCAGATTCAAATAATTGAAAAGGCAAGAATGGGCATGAAAGAAAAGGGCAAGCATAGCTACAAGTAGGATGTTCCAAAGCTGTTGAAAACCAAGACAGAGGAGCAGGATAATCAGAAAAACTGTATAATGAAGACAGCATTTCTTCATAAGCAAATAATTAAACAATACAAAAGTACAGGTATGGATAAACCATCACATAACTGCTTGGGAGATTAAAAAATGGGACATTTTCCAAATAGTCAGCATTTTACTGGAAGAAACTCCAACATAACAAGATAACATTACATGAGCAGGTTGAATTCATATTTCCTCCACAGGTGAACACTCCTTTTTCCCCAGATAACCTATGAAGACAATATCTGAGCTATAACCTTAACTGCTCGTGAGTATTTGCAGAGAAAAGCATTTCCAAATGTCTTCCTCATCTATGCAGACCACAGAGATCACACTATATTGAATGTGTGACATTTACCTTTCCCTGGGGTTTAACGAGAACTGGGAAAGGAAATTAGGAGGTTAATGGGTTGGAACTGGGACAACTTTGGATAAGAATTTAAGAGGAGGCCTGAGAATGACCTTGTTCTTATTAAACATAGTAAAAACGGGGTTTGCCAAGGCTTGACTCTCCCATCATTTAAGCCAATAGTAGACACCTTCAGTGATAGGCAATATACAATAAGGTGAACAGCATTCAAAGGGACCACTCATCTGATGATAAAATTAAAGTCCTAGGGATTTTACCTCCTGAACCATGGGAAAAGTATGAGGAAGTGCAGCTACAGCAAGGGGAGAAGGCAATTAACAGCTCTGGACAGGTGCGTGGCATATAAATAAGGTGTCTACACAAATCTTCATGAAATTGATTCCTAGTCAGCTCATTGCAAAACTGCAGTGCAATACTCCTGCAGAGTCTTGAGGCAACAAGTGGGACTGATACGGCCAAAGAAAATTTAGATTAGGCATCCAGTTTTGTAACAGAGCATTCAAAATTTCAGCTACCCATCAGCTCTAAAGATGCCAAATCCACCCAAGGGCTCTGATTCTTACTTTGCAGTCCTATCTTGGACAGACAAGATAAAAAAGCCAGTGGGGCATGATGAGGAAGGAAGAGCCTGTACTGATGATGTTCAGTAGATCGACATATCCTAATGGTTGTCAGTCTCCCATCTAACCAGTCTCATCGGAGCCCCAGGTATTGTAACAGAATTCAGTCTTCTGCACCTAATACACCACAAATGGAAGTCAAGTAAAAAACTACTGGAAAGGCCTGGATAAAATCAGCATTTTTATACACTGATAATTGCTAAAAGCTCCGGTTTTCAAAGAACCATTTCAACAGAGAAAGACCTACTCACAGAGTCTGAACAGTCCTGTAACACGTGCAGAAGAAATCATGTTACGCTCAATAAATAACACTGGGTTTGGATCATTTCTAATCCTGACAAATTTACAGCACTGAAGTGGCAGTAGCCTGTTTTCCCAGTAACTTCAGAAAAAATTGCATATCGTTTAAATTTTAACACAAGTGAAACCATGTCTCCCTTGTTTTACTTGCAGCACCCCTTTTAATAAATCCAGTCTTTGGAGGCCAGTAACTCTAAGACTCAAGTCAGTGACATTTTACGAGAAGTAGGAATACAATAATTCACACTATTATTTTCTTTAAAAAAAGAATGACAGAAATTATTCTCAAATGTCTTTTGCTCTAGAATTGTCAACCAAGAAAAATGGATTTGGGGCCTGGTTCCTTCAATCCAAATATGCATTAATTTGCCTATTATTCGTCACAGTAACCAGATGTTTTAGAACATAATCTATGAATGTCCCCACATTTTCATTTGGAAGAACTAGCACAGCTGTTCAAAGCCCAGTATTTTCTCCAAACGGTACACACAGTCATAAACATAACTGGCAAACAATGAGTCTGTTTTGAGGAAAGTAAAAAATAATTTGTATAATGTATTTGGCACATATATAATATTAATATCCATATGCCATAGATAGGCTTTAATTTTTGTCAGGTGCTTTAACATACATGTGCATTCATTGGATAGTTTTGGAACTGGCTACTCCAATTGTTACAGGTCTTTGGCATCTCATGCTGGAATCCTGGTACTGGCCTGGAAGAAAACTTTTAATTTTCAAAATAGTGGTTGTTTTGGTTTTGGTTTTTTTAAGATTTTACTTAAAATTTCTATAACATTTTAAAATGTAATTTTCAGTTTCTTTATGGGGGGAGGGGAATCACAAGACATTGTGTGCTTTATCAAAATTTTAAATGTAGTGTAGTTCAACAATAATGAAATTATATCAAAATTATATCCTGACCCCTGAAAATACAGGGTTTGTGAACTGGAGAAAGAACACTATTGTATAGTTCTGATCTCCATATACTGAGAGGATTTTTTATGCAGCCATAAGAAATACGCATCACTGTGGGCCAGATATATAATTAGAAGATTCTTTTACACAGAGAAAGTGCCCTTTGAACACCAAGGCGATGTTGCAGAATGCCAAATCCCAAAGGGAATGACATCTTCTGTTTTTCCAGATTACTTCAAAGGCTCGAGCTACAATTCTTTTAGCAACCACACTGCCACCAAAATGTTTCTGAGATACCCCACACAGCTCATTTCAGAAAATCTCTTTAAAAAGCTAAACAAAGAACTACTCTTGCTAAATATACTGCAGAGCAATTTCAGCTGTGGAAAAATAGCCACTGACCACTGAACTACAATGGAGCCTTTCTCCTACTAATTCCTCAAGATGATTTAAAGGCAAACCGACATTTGAACTCAGATTATCTTGCAGTATAAGAGAACTTTCTAACTTCTATGTCCATGTGTTTATGTGCATATATATATATTTTTAGGTGAGAAAGGGAAAAAAGGAGAGGTCACAAAAACACACACAGGTTACTGCAAGAACACATATTTGAATAATCCTTTTTCTTTACCCAAGATTTAAAAAAATCTTCTTTCACATGGTTTTAGTAGGTACAGTTCTCAATTTTCTATTAATGTTTTAAATTAGTCCCTGGATATTCAGCAAAGAACACTACAGGCTTTGATAGAATAGTTTGAAACCCAAATCATTATAAGACACATAAATTCTAATTTACATATCACATTTTAAATATTAAATGTAATTCACCACACACTGTATAATCCCAAGTGTAAGTACTCTATATTTTGAGCCTTCCTTGCACTTCTATCTGGCTCTAAAGAGAATTAGGTCATCTTCTTTCTAAAGCCAAAGCCCTTGAGAATATTTTAACCGGAACAAGCCTTTAGCATTAGAGAAAAATGCAGGGTCACAGACAGTTAACATTTCAAAATCATATTTTGAAAACAGTACAGAAGGTTCCCCTCAAATATACTGGCAGATGGTAACAAGGGAAGGGAGCTAGAAGTAACTGAACTGTTTACACTTTTCAAAACCAAGCACATCCAGAACTTAAAAAAAAAAAAAAAAAAAAAAAGTTGAATAAGAATTTTCCTCTGACCTCAGTTAGCAGTCAGAATGTCTGTTTCTCCACAACTTCCCTCCCTTTTTATACGAATAACTTTGGTTTTGGTGAAGCCTCCCATAATTAACTGTGTTTGACTAAAAGTTGAATTTCATGTGCATGCCTGCTATTAAAAAAAATCTGTTAGGAGTTATACTGTCTGATAATTATTGTCACAAACCAACAAGCATGTTTTCAAAGTTTTAAAATAGCCATTGCTATATAATTAGTTGCCATTTTAGAAATATTAAAACTCTCAAAATTGTTTTAAATATGTGAGACAGCAAAGACACCAAATTCTCAGCTACATGAAACCCAAAGGCATATGGGCATCTCTTGATCAGAAGTGCAGAACCCATGGCATCAGGCAAAACCCATAATTTCGGCATATTCTGAACAGCTCATGGTAAGACTGACAGTAGAAGCCATGGGAGACAAGCTCGGTATTATTACCTCCTTCCTTCTGTGAACCCAGCAGGAGCTGTTCTCACTCCTCAAAAACTGCATTGCTTGACACCTACCACTTTTCTACCAGCTCTCTTAATTCGAGGTGGCATCTTAATTAGAAACACTCTTTAACACTGTTGGGGTGCTGACTCATGACCTCCTTCTCCTGTTACAGGGCCCCTGCAATTTAAAGATTAACTGGCAGTCCAGAATATTCTGCTACTGGTCTGATATTTCTCTGCCGTGTCATTCTGAATCTCATATTGAACCGTGTCCTTACCCCGGTAGTTGTTTTTATGTGTTACATCTTTGGCTGTGTCAAATAACAAAAGACTTAGAAGCCAAACATCTTGAAATTAAGGATTCTGAAACTAGCAAGACAAGCTCTAATGTAAGGACAGAAGCATACACTAAAATGATAATAAAGTCTTGAAGATTTTGGCAGCATAACAGACTACCAAGAACAGTGAAAAAGACACTGTTCATGCACAGAAGAATGAAATAGCGATTGCAAAGCTCAGAGGATTCCGATAGACATCTGAATGATATTTCTTTATAATGTAACTTTTGGTATCTCTTTGGTACTTTTTTAGAAAGCTTATCAAATTAACAAAAAAAAAATCTAAACTATAGGTTTTAAAATTTTAGATTAAAAACTTTAGATTAAAAAACTATACTGTTAACACATACTGACAATTAATAATTAACAACTTGGATCATTTAAAAAAAAAAAACAAAACAAAAAACCACACCATATCACCCCCCCCAAAAAACCCCAAACCCAAACCAAAAAAACCCCACAGGTTTACAAATGAAATCAGGGATTCACCTCATTTCAAAAGAGAATCACCTTGCATTTAGCCACAACATTCGGCAAGCTGAACGGCTCTTCCTCCATTAACAGCTTTGAAAGGTGACCAAATAAACGAAAGAGTTGATTGAGCCAACAGGCTGGAACACTCAGCTTCTATCAGGCCAGGAAATGAGAAACAAAGTGTCCCTACTCTTTGTTCCCTACATGCTCAATAACTCAAGAAAATACCTTTAAATATGAAAAATATAAAGCCCATCAGGTTTATAAGTATGACATGATTTTACATCTGAAATTCTCATAGAAGTAACTATCTGCAGTATCCATTGTAACAGACTAAACACTTAGTCAACAATTTAATCAGGTATATATGCATTCTTCTACCAAACAGGAAAGCCACTCTGCTTTCTTACCGTTGTTTCCGTTAATCCACCAACAGACACCGAGAGACCCAAAAGCACATAGTACTGGTAAGCTGGCAAACCCAAAAGCTGGGTGATTCGAGGGAAAGCTTCTGATGCGGCATTCCAGTTTAGAGTCTCTTTCTCTGACCTAGGGAAAGGCAAAGGAAAAAAAATAATATGTGTTTGCACTGTCTTTCTTCTCCATACACTCCTATGATAGCTCCTCATCCTCAAGCAGCATGTTAGAGAAAGAAGTCTCTGAATTACCTAAAAATCAAATTAATTATTGGTCTTTAAGCATATGGGGAAAATACAAATCAAAACTTCAGCCACTGCCAGTAAAGTGAAGCAGTCTTCAAGTCCTTGTTCTGATTCAGCTAAGGGATTTGATCCACAGTTTCCTCTTCACATGCACTTTTCTCTATACCAAGAGAACAAGTTCTCCTTGCATTCCATCCCCAGTTGTCTCCCACCAACAACTGATACAAAGACAGACTTATCCCAGGAAAGGTGACACACATACACCCCACCACAGATCAATGAGCAGCCTAGCAGACTGAGCACTTTCTGAGTTACAGGAGGTTGAGATTCTGCTGAACAAACGGAATAGGGACACAAAGTTGGATCTTCCTCATCCCAATCAGATATTATAATCACCATTCAGGAATGAGTTGCTCACACTCTTACTTTAACTAGAAATCCCACCTTAGAAAACTACTGCAACTACAGGTTGGTTAAAATAATTAAAAATTATCATTATGATCAATCAGCATTTTCCAATTGGGGGGGAAAAAAAAAATCAGGAAGGGGGCCATCAATAAATTCCAGCTCTCACCTTATGAGATAAAATGAGATTATAAACCAGACATTTCATAAACAGCAGGATTACCAAAACACAGCTCCCAGCAGATCTGTTTTACCAATGGTCTCCCAACTATTGACTACTGACATGATTTCTACCATCCACCATGAAACTGGTTGAGAGGTTCAGAAATTAATTGTTGATCCAGAAAAAGACTGGCATGACCATGTCAGACCAAACTCCTCCAGAAACTATGGTTTTAACATGCAGGCATACTATAAGAAGTATTATTTTATATGTTTATGCATATTCATTGTACACTTCAATGAAATCCCAACAAACAACACCAAATACTCCTCAATACACATAGCAGGCATTTGGGCACAGAAATTACATCAGGTTGCTTGTGTTAGGTGTAACACTGTGCATGCATCTTTTAATTTTCACTGGTTTAGGATACCTTCTTCAATACATTACCTTGGAAATATCCTCTCTAGCTCTTCTCGATGAGGTATGTGTGGAACTGGAGGATGGTCAAAATGTAAAAGCATAAGGAACACAGATCCTGCATGCGCTCTAAATTTATCTATTTTTTCAGCCGACTGTTGAGCCAGCCAGCACATAATCTGTTTGCAGCTACAAAGAAGAAAACAATTAATCCATAATTTAATCAGTAGAATGTGATTTAAATTCAAATTGTTTCAATGATATCAAAAATATCTTGCTATGAAAGTATTCAGGTTTAACTCTTCATAACGAACATACAAGGGATTTAAGATATCAACATAGTGACAAGAATCTTTAAAGCTTTGTAGTCCATAGATCAATCAAAAAATGTCACGATGTTAATATTATGTAGTATTTGATATTCACATACCACCTTTCATCCAAAAAGATATGAAGGTGCTTCATGGTTTGGATGAACTGCTACATTTCAGATGGAAATAGAACAGGAACCTTGAGAAAAGCACATTTTCAGGTAGAAAACTGCACATGTAGCATAGGACAAGGTCTGTCCCAAATCAATCAGTTCTTCAACTCTGGCTAGTTTTTAACCATATCCTATTTTACTGACATTCATAACTAAACTTTCAGCTATAATATTATGTTCCACAAGGTCTTTTACACCTTCAGAAAGGACAGCTAATGATAATAAAAGCAGCGACAATCCCTTCAGTTACAGCAAGACCCAGAACATTTACAAACTGTGATCCAGCTGGCAGAAATGATTTTTTAAGTTTCATATCAATAATGTATGACTGCAATAAGACCAATAGGAGGAAGCCTCTGGACAACAGGCACTGGTCAAGTAGTATATTCCTACAGAATCCAGTTTTCCTTCAAAGTGTCCTTCAAAGTTTGGGGGTTTTTTTAAATTAAAAAATAAATCATGTATATATTCAGCTAACCATTTGGCATGCTCTGTCCATAAACCAACACCATTATTCAGAAAGTTTTGCTGCAGCTCAAGCTATGCTTAAAAACTAGTTTGGTTTTTTTAATTAAAAATCAGAAGCTAGTGTAAATCATGTTTTTCTACATTTCCTGACTAATAATTCTGCAAAGAAGATAGAAATGAACAAAAACTCATCTCCACATTTTATCACATTCCAAATTAATGATGCGATGCTCTGGATAAGCAGGCAGGTTTGCTTTCTATTTAAGTTAACAATACTGGCAAGCTCCACAGAGGCGGCAAGTATAGACCAAATCTCATAGATGCACTGTATTTTAAAGGTGGGACTGCCACCCAGTCTCTCTCAATAAGCTTAGCCTCTCTGCAAAACAGACACAATATTCCTAGCATCTGTATGGGTGTAAGCTTGATGCACTTCTGCCAAAAGTTCTTTCACAGTCAATAAAGGAGTACATATACAGTATGGAAGCAACTCTTTTTTGTATGGACTGGAATGTAGTTATAAGAGATAAGACACAAAAATAGTACAAGTAGCATACATGTTGGCATTAATTAACTCCGCTTCATTCTGAACCAGCAGAAGCGTCACTTCCATTAAACTTGTCATAGCAGCTTCACGCACCCTGTTAAAACAGACATGCATTAGAGTAGTAACATCAGTATTTATTTAAATACATACATTGGCAGTTAAGTTAAACAGACACTGGCAAAAAATACAAAACACTGAAATCTTTGACCTCGGAAAGCAGCTATCGTATTTTGTGGAGGAAGAGGACTGTGCACAGCTGTACCCCCAAGCCCCACTCTGTGAAGTGAAGCCCACATTTGCACAGAGGGTGCAACAGTCATCCTAGTTTCCAGGCAAGCCCCCTGCCTCACCATCTTATTTTTTACTCCAGCCAGATGTCATCAGGTTTATTCTTTGAAGAAGGTTAAAACTGATAACCATTAATAATATTTAGTGAGCAAGTAGATGTGTTTAAGCCTAAATGCTTTGTCTGCCTCAAATCATCTTCTAAAAAGGCCAATTTACATTTTGACAATATATTTAAGCACTGTTTAAAGTGTCATATCCTTGTAAATTTTCAAGCTTAATACTTAATTTAAAAAAAAATCTTATTCAGAATAGCCTAAGTGGCTAAATAATAATTAGTTTTATGAAAAAAGATTAGCTAAAGTAACACTAGTTTGTGCTTGAGGTACGTATTATCTATATGATGAAGATTTTCTGCCTTCAAAAGGTCTATAGTATTGATATAAAAGAAAGATGAAGACTGTAATTTCAATCAAAACCCCAAATCAATACATTTGTTTTAAACCACATGCCTTGTCAATACATGAGTTGTTAAAAGTAGTTTCTTTCTTAAAATATGGGCAGCACCATGGCAGATGCTCAACTGGTTACATGATCCTGCACAACACATTCATCACATTAGTTACTCAAGGCAATGCCATCTTTTCTCAGTAATAATTACATTAAAAAAAAAAAAGAAAAAAATTGAAATAGTTGAAAAGGTACACCTGCCTACTGTGAAAAGAAATACTCCTGTTTCTGACTTCCAAACCAAGATGAAAATAGTTGCCTATGCAGTCTAAAACTGGGCGGGACAATTGTTATAATGGTAAAAAAGGTAAATTACATCATTTTTTCCTAAGTAGCCTAATTCAGGTTTGGCAACCTTTCATGAAAGGATGTTTTCCTAGTTTTTCATATAGTATCCATAT
>VZTL01026214.1:0-22876 GCA_013400535.1 Scopus umbretta
CGGACCAGCTGAGGTTTCCTACAGCTGATGACTTCTGTACTGAATATACTGCTTTACTGTAGTCCTTACCTGAGGTAAATACAGTGTTTATAAACAAGGCCAGATCATTTTATATCAAGAGAGAAGAGAGCCAGTGACCAGAAGCTATGTAAAGCTGCTCATTTATGTAATACCAAACAAGCAGAGGAACATTTCTAGGCTAGAAACTGATCTAGCTGCATGTGTGAATACCTTCAGTCAAGGTCATACGTTTCTCAAAGCTCCTCTTGTAACTCCCAGATCTTTGGGCCAACTTTTAGTTGCTTGTCTTTTATTGTGTGTGCAGACTTTCAGTGTCCCAAGTTTATTTCACTTGTTGGTAATAAACAGAAGAGGGCTGGGACCAGCTTGCTGTCTGACTAAGCATGAATATGCTCATAATGCCGAGTGCAGTCATCAGTCCGGAGGGGGGGATGTCAGCCTTTGTTTCTCCTTGGAGTGGGTTTGTCTTTGATCTCACCAAGCTCTTTATGTTAGTGCCTTTTTTCCCAACTCCGTGGCGATTTCACTTCTTTGTATTAAACTTTCTGACTTGTGTCAACCCAGACATCTAGCGTCTGTACCTTTGCTTTGTTTCTGCCTTCTTATCCCGAGCGGTTTGGGAACTTATCCTTTCTCATTTCAGATTGAGGCAATAGTGATAACTGCAGCTTGTCATTGCCTTCTTCTAGTAAAATTGGGCACAATTGTTGTGTGTAAGAACATGAGCTGAGTTTTAGGGCTCAGCTTCCTTTGTCTGTTGTTTTCTATGAGCTGACCATTTTCCATGTGGTATTGTCATCATATGCAACAAAAGCTAAGTAATACTGTGTAATGTGTCCTTGTTATGTTTCCCTCATTTAATGGCATGCTGGTGTTCAATATGAGTTAGAAAAGATGCTTATAGAACTCATCAAATTGGTACTCAGGTGACCTGTGACTGTTTACCTCAGTCACTTTGCTAGGGGGATGGTGTTGCCTGGGAATTAGATAATAGATCCAGCTGAATAAAGCCTGGATAAGGTGATTTTTTTCAGCATTCATCAGATTGTTGTGTGTCTGGGAGGAAAAGAATCTGTTCTTATGTGAGTCATAGATGCTTTCATTTGCAAAGGGCACCAGTTTCTTTGGACTTATTTTCACAACTTGGAAGGGCCTGGCTTGGAATCAATGTTGAAATCTCTTTAAGGTATCTGGTATTTCTTGAAGAGTGGATATACTGAAGTCGGGGAAGGAAATTATCTATTTTTTGGTTTAATAGGAGGAGCGAAGTGAGTTTAGAGAAAGATTCTTTAAGGCATATGAGATCTTTAATGGAAAAGGGTACTTCTTCACAGCTGTAGAAGCACTTTCATGCACACTGACAAGAGAGTTCTCATGAAACACACTACGTATTTTAGTGTACACATTGAGAAATTTTTCAGAATTCCACGTGTCTGTGATAGGCTTTCTACTCCATCACCGGTGTTTCCTCTTCCAAACTTTTCACTTCATTTAGCTGTGGGTCAAGTTATCAACTGTAACTGTTACTGAAAAGTGTCGGTGAGTACCCTTTAGGAAACCTTTTGTCTGTAGTTGCTTGTAGATGAGTATAAAAGTCATGTTTGCTTTGGTTCTGTTTTCTCTAGTTACAGTCAAACAACTCCAGTCTTACTTGAGGTACCTTTTTGCGATTTGATATTTAATGCAATATTTAATGTGAGATTTGATATTTATCTTAATTCAGAAGGTGAATAAATGAGTATGGAGCTCTGTAAATTCTTTCAGGACCAACGAGTACCTTGTAGCTTACTGCTTCTGGGCTGCACTTTGGCTAGACAGAGTTCTGTTTTAGTGAAATTTGCTTTGAATTAAGTCACTATAGTTCCACCCCTGTGTAAAATCTTAAGAGATGTGTTGTTTCAATACAAAAGAGAGTTTATAGCTGCTTTGTCATGATTAATTACTGCCCTGTCACACTATTTTTAGCCAGACTTCCCAGTGCGGAGCAGCACATAGGGCCTGTTGGGTCAGTCACCTGGCAGAACAGGGGTTGTCACAGTAGGCTGCAATGTGCTTTCTTTGTGTGGGGGGCCCTAGTACCTGCACAGTGTAGCATTCAAGGGTCAGGCCACCCAGCTGTGCCTAGGCCATAGGTCCTTGACATGGAAGGGGACATGGCACTGCATTGCAGAGATGCATATTGAAGTAGCTATGCTGAGCGATTCTTATTGTCATGTGAGGACCAGGTTTGTAGGATATCTGTACTGATTTGCATATGTCACATTTCTTAGACATAGGTAAAGATCTCTTTAGTCTTGTCCTTTATTTTCTGCTTTTACTCCATTTCTGTACTTGATTACCATGATACGTTCTGCATGGGTTCAGCAATTAATGCACAGCATGACAGGGCACAACAAAATACCATTGTCTCTCAAGTGTTATGCAGCTGATAGTTTGCTTGCTGTGCCTTTGCTTCTGTGTGTGTTGGGTGTATGCATGTCTATGTATTTTCCTTCCTTTTTCTTTTTAAACTCCACCAGAATGACATAATTTTTCAAGAACTGAATTTATTCAAAGCCATGGGATATTGGCCTTGCCTGAGAGTCAGGTTTCCTGACTCCATGCAGCAGGTGGCATTACAGAACAAGCAATTTTTTTTTCCTTTCCCAAGGAAAAATTGTTTGGCTAGAACCTCACCTCACCATTCTGTAGAGAGATTAATTTTTAAAATCTTTAATATATCGATAGTAAGTGTAAGACAATATTATATGGAGCAAAGTCTCTTTCTTAAGGAATGTCTAGCCTTAGGGCTTTCCATTGTTGTACCCCAAAGAGTAGATGTTGATGTTTAATAAATAAAGTAGCAAAAACTTTTTTTTTTTTAGAGTGGATCCTAGTAGTCATGTAACACATGTAACAAAAGGGGCCAAATGTATTTGAAAAATGTCTGTAAGAATTTTTCATCAGGGAGCAGCAAGAGTGGGGCAGCTCCATGAGGGAGGACAAGCCAGGAGCCAAGGGTGACCACCACACAGGCAGGGGCAGGGACTTCACTGACCAGGGCACAGTACCACAGTGCCCACACCTGCCCACAGCAGGGCAGGTTGGTGACGGCTTGTTCCACCAGTTGTCCAGTGACCATCAGACAAGGTGAAATAACAATCTAGGTCCAGGGCCCATCTAGGAAGTTCAGTGAGAAACAGCAGGAGGCAGGGCTGGCGGTAACACTATGGATAGTTCTGGGGTCTTCCAGGAAGTTTAGTCAGCAAGTCAGGATAACAGATGATAAGGCTGTGCCCAGCCCAACATACAGCATAGCTCAGGCAAAGACTGAAGACTCAAACCTGCCTGAGCTGAAATGGAGCTCCTGGATTGGAGGACAGAGAGTGTGGGTCAAAGCCCCAGGTAAGGCTGTTCAGGGCAATTAAGGTCTATTGGTGCATCCAGGGCCCTGACATTCCTCATACAAGAGGGAGAACATTAGTTAAAGGACTTGCTGCCATGCCAGTGAAGTGAAGGAATATTCGTCTTTTCTTTTTAAAGACAGTAGGATTGAGTCTTTCATGTTTTAAATTTGGTACCTCTCTATAATCTTTTAAATAAATACTCTATAATCTTTTTAATAATTACTTTAATCTTTGCTTCATTATGGCATCGTGGTATTTGTATATATTCTGTTTGCTTTTAATGTAATTAAGTCCACGTGACTTTTTATTCTCTTCAAATTATTTTCGTTTTGGAGCATGTTTTTCCTTATAATATTATGGACATTAGTTAGAAGCAGTTTAGGAAAAAAGATTACTCTACATATGGAATTGAACTGAATTGCGTGGGAGATCTGCAGTATTGCTGTGGCTGAATCAAATTTTAGTGAGCAGACTTTGGCTCTACTACTGCTGGTTTTTATCTGATGTGACTCCACTAACTTTGTTGAAGAGTTCTTCCAAAATTACATGGGTAAAAGTACCAATCAATGCAACAATATTAAAATAAGTGGTTAATGGGTATGAAAAATGGTAAAAAATGAATGTAAGAATTAGTTTCATATTTTTTTCTTTTTTTGCTATCTGCAAAAACTGACAAGTATTAATTTGGCTATGGTAGCTGATCACAGTAGAAGATGGGAGAGAGTAGAAGAGGGACCATCATTAGGAACATCTTAAAGAGCAAGAGAAGATCAGAAAAAGAACAGTAGAGGGAAGGGAAGAAGGATAATATGAGCAGAACAGGCCAGAGCAAAGACAAGAGAAGAGAAAACATGAAAGAGAAAACAAAACAAAGGAGAGAGAAAAAGTATATATTAATAGTATTATTATTGATTGTTGAGTACTTTCTCTTTCATTAACTTAGGTGTTTTAAGGAATTAACATTACACATAAACCACCCTTTGATTCATTTTATCAGTGCTATAGGCATTGCCATATAAAATATGGGGATTCAGAAGTGCTCTAGGCATAGTTGTTCAACATTGCAAATACACAAATGCCTTTTCTTGGACATGTGCTTTATTTCTGCATTTATCACTGCCTTCAAATGGCTTAAGCCAAACTGAGCTTCATCAGCCCAGTAGAATGGATTAAGCACCTCTGAACATTTGTTTGTAGCACCAGTTAAAGTACTGATCCAGGTCCTTGCAGGACCCAGGCAATAGGAAATACTACTCTGGTGTGGGCTTTGGGAAGGGAGGAGATGGCATCCATGAAGTTCGTGTGTAGACTAACTAGCCTTTGTCTCTTGTGAAATGGACATGGAATAGCAGGGGATTATGTAGCTTTCCTACTACTGCTCTGGAAAGCTGCCACTGTAGACTCTCCTATTTCAATCCTGCTAACATGATACAGAAGAAGGAGTAACTTGGCTCCCCCAAAAGACATCAATTTCATGATGTTTATGGATACTAATGTCTGTCTAGAACTCCATGGCCTGTTCCAAATAACAGTTGTAAGTGTGACATCAGATTCCTCTCTCTTGAACAGCAGGATGCTATTCTCCAACAATTTTTGACCTGTGAATTAATTGTTATAAAATGCTACAATGCTTCTGTCATGAACGTAATGATTTCTGAATCTGATTCTGTGCTTTTCATTTAGATAGGTGTCTCTCAAGCTCATCTTTGACAATTTTACCCCCTGCATAGATGAGTTTCCATGCTCTATGCATGTTTATGCTTCTAGGTGCTATATATAATATTACTGAACATTTTCTGCCTTATGGTTGCTGTAAAAGTGTAGGATTATTTGTAAAGAAGTTTGTAAATCTTTCTTCCTAGGGGTAATTCTTTTTCTGGGTGTCATTAATGCATAGCCCAATTTATTTTGAGTTCTTATTTGTCATTTCACTCTGTGTTCATACTCTCTGTTCTTCTCATGTTACGTTAAGTGCTATAGAACATGCTATATTTTATATATAAATTATTCTTGTTTGATTTAATATTTTAACAAAATATTTTTCTTTTTTGCTTTTTCAGGTTTAGCCCAGTCAGGTGCATGGGGTTGCTTTGATGAATTTAACCGCATTGAACTTCCAGTTTTGTCAGTAGCTGCTCAGCAGATATATATTGTACTTCAGTGTAAGAAAAATAAGAAACCTCAGTTCATTTTCACTGATGGTGATGTTGTTGACATGGACAGAGAATTTGGTATATTTCTGACTATGGTATGTCTGTGAGTATGTGTAAATGGAATAATTGTGAGAAATCTTTCCTATTTCATTTCCCATTTAAATTTTCCTGTTGAAATCATTGGAACTGTCAGTTAGAAAATAGTGAATACAATTTGAACAATAATTTGGTCAAATAATAATGGTGATGTATTCTCTTCTCCATATTTTTAACTGGAACTTCAGACTTGAGGTATGCAATTATCATTAACTACATATTTTAAGGGCTTTTTTAGTTGAATATTTGACAGATTGAGACTAAAGCCAACCATCTGCTATCTTTAGTCAAAGTCTGTCAAAATAAAACGGAAGTAATTGACCTGCAAGGACTACTGTAGTTGGTCTGGTCAGTATTTCACCACCTGTGAAGAACTTTTGACTGCAATACTTCTGTATGACAGAATGAAGGAAACCACCCTCATGCTGTTTCACTGGCCTCCTGAAGATTTATCTTTGGTGCCCATGGACTGCTTCTAGCAGTGCAGGAGGCAAAGAAGCAGGAAAGTGTAATAATACCTTAAAAGCCTCTTTGTACCTCCCCCTCCTTAGCTGTAGGATACATATCCACAACTCAGAATGGAAGCATTTGTCTTTATTTCAAGGTTTCCTACGTTTGAAAAAGTGTTAATATTATCACTTTAATTTGAAAAAGAGGACAAACTAGTGGCATGCAAAGGCCAGTGGGAAGGCAGTTTGGAAATAGCTGGAAGATTTTAAGAAGTTATCACTGCATAGCCAGCAACTACTGTTCTCACAGCTGAGCCATGCAGTAGTCACATGAATGACTTGGACATCTTCAGTGAAAGGTCAGATCCATTGGTATGAATTATGTTCAGTAATAGCTTGCACTGCTTGACTGACTTTGCACTAAGATGGTCTGGAAATGCTCACAAGGGACAGTAACCTCCAGCACTGGAACACTATCAAGACCCTGAGGAACCCATTTAAAACAGCTCCAACAAGATCTGTAAGCGGTTGTCTGTCTATGTCTGTGTGTCTTGGGCATCTCCAAGTAATGTGTGTGATGCTAGATACTTCATGAACTGCAGTATTTAGGCCACTGTGTAGTGATGTGTAATAGTGACATGCTGAAGTTATCCTTTGTAATCTGGCATGTGCTCCTGTGTTTGCCAAATAATTATCATAAAAAGATAACCCTTCCTATTCTGCTTTTATTATATAATACTGCATTTTTCAGAACCCTGGCTATGCAGGACGACAGGAACTTCCAGAAAATCTGAAGATTCAGTTTCGCACAGTTGCTATGATGGTGCCTGACCGTAGCATTATTATGCGAGTCAAGCTGGCAAGTGCTGGTTTCCGAGACAACCAAGTCCTTAGTCGAAAATTCTATACACTCTACAAACTCTGTGAAGAGCAGTTATCTAAACAGGTAAAATAAATATTTGTCCAGCTGTAAGCTGTCACTGGAAGAGAATGTAGAGACTATACTTTCATAGAATATATAATTATTTTTGCACTCATGAACCTACTCATTTTTTAGAGTTTTCAGTTTCAAGTTCTAGAAACAGAGTCTGAAATCGTCATATTTGTTTTTATTTTTCAAACTAATTTGTGTAGTAAAGGAAGTTTGATTTGTGATTTTTAAACAGAGTGTAGTTATTGGAGAAGTTGTGAGGAATGGTGTACTGTGCTCTGCTGAACTTTGTAGAGGACACATTTTTCAATCTCCTCACTCATGAAGACTAGACCTATTGGAGAGACAGTGTAAGAATTGTAAATAACTGAAGAATGCCTAGCAGGCACTGTTTTGCTGAGTGCTACCAGAAAAGTGCTATTCTGTTTGGTATGAGGTATTTAAGTAGAAATAAAGGATAAAGCTGCTTTTGAGAATGTAACTAGCTGCTGCCTTTTGAATGCCCTGCGCTGGCTGTCCACTAGAGGGTCTCAAAGAGAGATCATATGAATGGTAGGTAAGTCACAGCTCAAATGAGAAGCCTGCTTTGATTGGATCCTAATGAACCTGGGCATATTGACCACATTCTCCATTATATTATTTCAGTTCTATACCACATATTTATTAGTGACTATGTTGACTTCCATGTAGAAATCTTGGATTACACCAGAATAAGATAATGGTGCATCATATTGCCCTTATTATTTCAGAGTTAAAACAAAAAAGTACAGATTTGTATTTTCTGTTCCTTTCTCCATACCTCTGCAATTCCACTCTCAATATATATAACCAAACTGGATTCCAATTTTCGTTTCTCTCAGGTTCCTTTTTCTGGGAGAGGTTTACTCACCAGCTTTATGCTGTAGACTGTCTTCTGAAGGGTCATATTTGCTACTGGCTTCCATGTAATATTGCCCAGGGTGTCTCCACTAGCCTTCAAATTAGTTTTTAGGCAATCTGAATCACCCTGAATTGATCTAGCATCACCAGTGTTAGTCTATTTGTTGCTGTCCAAGCTACTCTCTCAGTTCTGTCGTCTGCCTGTGTTTTATAGTTACCAGGCTTAGAGGCTGCATTTGCCAGAGGATCATTTCCCAAGAGCTCTCTCTTAAGTGGAATCTGTGAACCTCGTTTAGGAAAATGTGTGTATGCACAGTTTCAGCAGTTAAGAACATAGCTTGTCTCTAGAGTATTGAATATTGTTGTGGTTTAACCCCAGTCAGCAACTAAGCACCACACAGCCGCTTGCTCAACCTCCCCCAACCCTGGTGGGATGGGGGAGAGAACCGGAAAAAAAAACCCACTAAAACCCATGGTTGAGATAAAGGCAGTTTAATAGGACATCAGAGAAGGAGAAAATAATAATAATAGTAATGATAAAAGAATATACCAAACAAGCGACACACAATGCAATTGCTCACCATCCACTGACCGATGCCCAGCCCAGCCCCAAGCAGCGATCGCTGCCCCCCCTGGCCAACTCCCCCCCGTTTATATACTGAGCATGACATCAGGTGGTATGGAATAACCCTTTGGCCAGTTTGGGTCAGCTGTCCTGCCTGCATTCCGTCCCAGCTTCTTGTGCCCCTGACAGAGCATGGGAAGCTAAAAAGTCCTTGACTAGTGTAAACACGACTGAGCAACAACTAAACCATCAGCATGTTATTGGCATTGTTCTCATACTAAGTCCAAAACACAGCACTATAGCAGCTACTAGAAAAAAAATGAACTCTGAATTAAGCTGAAACCAGGACAAATATGTATCTCTCTTTTTTTCCCTCAGGCTTGGCCTCAGCAGGATTAAATTTTCTCATTGCCTTAGTTTGTGTGGTCATTTTTGTCCTGGAAGTGATTCTTTCCTTCATTCTGGAAGAGGCATTTAAGCAGACGTCAGAAATTTGGCCATCTACTTCTGCAAAAGTGCTTTGCTTGTTTTGTGTTGGACCTGTTTCACTCCTGGACTAAGTACTTAAAAATAACACACACCCCCAAACAAAACTTAACTGTATACAAAACTTATTTTAACTATCTTAATGGTGTACGATATTTTGTCCATGACCATTGCTACATCTGCACAAAGGGTTTCCATATGTAGTTTGGTCATTTCTGCAACAGAAACTGCCCTGAGTCTGTGAGACAGCAAGATTTCCACTCAGCATGTTAGTCAACATATTGAAGCATATAAGTGGTGCCTGTCAGTTGGCCTAGGGATCATAGAAACTGCCTGGAGGACTCTGTGGAACTGTCTGAAATTCTCCTCTGGAGAAATTTCATACCAATTAGTCTAATGCTTTGTTGTGAAGGCATGTAGCTCAATTACCTTTTCTCATGTCAGTCCCTTGCTTCATCTATGCTGATGCTAGCAAGGGAGTTCCTTGCTATTAATTAATGGAAATTAATGACCAAGTGCACTACGTGTGCACATGGGCACGGCCTTCACACCCAGCTACATCACAATTATATATTTGAATTTTATGCTTATGTATCACTTATAACTTAAATTCCATAGTTCTTACTATACAAGCCATGATGTCTGTGGGGAACAGTCTTCCATGTGTATTTATTTCTTCAGGACCCTCTAACATTTGTCCAGTATCCATGAGAGAAGCCTGCTATGCTGATCTTTGCTCCTAGTGGTTTACATCATGGATTGTGATTCAATACTCTGTCATGTGAGCCAGGAAGCATAGCTTTCTGTAAACTCGTGGTAATATGCTAATTTGTCCTGTCTGTGCCTGTTAGCAGCCCTTTGGACAGTCCTGCTCTGGTATAAATCCATTATATATAATTATAAAATCAGAGAAGATCTGAGTTTCGAAGGGACTGCTGGAGGCCAACTAGTCCTATACCTGTGCTCAAAGTGGGGTCAAAGAGCAGGTGGCTCAGCACCTT
The DNA here is from genome assembly GCA_013400535.1 of Scopus umbretta. Taxonomy (NCBI): domain Eukaryota; kingdom Metazoa; phylum Chordata; class Aves; order Pelecaniformes; family Scopidae; genus Scopus; species Scopus umbretta. Next base: position 9,968 of record VZTL01026214.1, read on the forward strand.
GTCTTAGGTGAGCTTTGAATATCTCCAGGGATGGAGACTGCACAGCCTCTCTGGTCAAGCTGTTGAAATGTCTGACCGCCCTGCCTAGTCACCATTTTGTCTGTGAATATGTTACTGGAGACAGTGTTGAAATCTCCTGGAATGCCTCTGCTCTGCTCGTGTTGCCCTTCCAGCAGATACCAGGGTGTTTCAAGCCCCAGAGAAGACCAGGGCTTACAAAGATGAGGCTAATTCCAGTTGTCAGAAGAAAGTCTCATCAACTTCTTCCTCATCAGGAAGTTTGCAGCAGACATCTGCCACAATGTTGATTGGCCCTCTAATGCTAACCCAAGTGATCTCAGCTGGCCCATCAGCCATCCTAAAGCAAAGTGTTCCCACTCTTTCACTCTGAAGGGCAACTATCCATCTGGCCCTCCTGGCTTGTCCTTCCTAAAGAACCTGTATCCATCTATCGCAGCACTCCAGTCTTGTAATCTATCCCACCACATTTCTGCCATCCCAGTTAAACTTCAGCCCTGTAACTGGATTCAGAGCTCTAATTTCTCCTGTTTTGTTCCCATGCTGCATGCATTAGTGAACAGGCACTTCAAATTGGCGTCTTCGTGTGCTGGTTACCCAAGAAAAATGTGAGAGTTTCTGCCATGATGCTGTCCTCTCAGTCCTTCCTTATCTGCATACATACACTTGAGGTGGCCCACTTTCCACGCTGTTTCGTCATTCTTGAGGTTTCTCTTGACCACCTCAGACTGTATCTCTTGCTTTTCAATTGGGGCCACCCCTTCCTCACTTTAATGTGTATTGTCTCCTTCCCCCATCATTCATAGTTGTAGTAGTAATGGGATATTTTGAGAGACTTAGTAAAGTTCCTTGTGAAGTTTGTTGTAGGTTGGGGAATACATCTGATGTGGTATGTGTTTGTATGCAGAGAGAGATCTAATGAGTTCATCTGATTAGATATGGGAGTCCCATGAATTGTAGATATTTCTAAGAGTACAGTGGGACACAAATTCCTTCTTTCTGGCCAGAAAACTAGAACTATAAAGTACAGACAGACTTTCTTAGAGGCATATCAATCTGTCTTTCCCAGTGGAACTTATTTAAATTTTTAATGGTAAATTTTAAATTTGAAGGAAGTACTGCTGGCTGTCTGGGCAGTTGACTGGAAAGAATAGGGTCACATAAAGAATCAATGCAATAGGATTGTTTTCAGCAAATGCAGTATACATCAACAGAAGAAGATAAAAACAAACAAGTATTCACCAGCTGAATTTACCTCCTACAATATGTAAAAGGAATTTGCCAGAAGGAATACATTCAGTCCTCCAGACATTGTACACACAGAAGTGCAGACTCTGTAGAAAGAGGAACTCTGACTCACAAATAGCTAAAGGCACCCTGGGTGACTATCATCTCCTTCAGTAAAGAAAAACATACAGAAGTCAACGAATAGTCCTTAGCAAATGTAGGAAGCCCAAGGTGTCCACAAGCCTGTGAAAGTTATTCTGAGAGAGCCCCCAAAGCTGAATTATTTACCTTTGTTATACGACTTCTAGCCAAAGTTCCCTACTGCCTCCCTCTACAGAGCCTCACCCAGACTAGGGAAAACCATAGAAACTGAGAAGAAAAACCTAACAAAGCTTGAAAGCAAATAAGGCCATCATCCCTCTTTGAGGATCATCTGTTTAAGGTGCTTTCATATGGAGAAAACCACCGTTTTTCCTTTTCCCCACAACAGCAAACTATGCTTCTAGTGCTGAGATTTTTATTTGCAGAATTTTAATTCTTTGTTACAAGAGCACCAGCTATACCACTGCAGTCCATTTTGCCCAACTGCAATCTTTTGCCTACTCTTAAAAGATGTAGTAAAGAAATAGCTCATAATCCACATTTGCCAGTAAATTGTACTTGTTCTGTGCCATTCCTGAAAGGCAAAGCAGTTATAAAACTGGCAGACTGATTAAGGAAAATAAATGGTAGTTGCTTTGAACCACCCCGTCATGTAGGTCAGTTATAATGCACCAGAAGATCTGTCTTTGAAAGTCATTTTAGTTTATTTTAAATTTTCTAATAGGTATGATAGTATTTCTTCAAACTTAACAAAGTCATCACTTCTATAGAATCATAGACTCACATAAGTTGGAAAGGACCTCCAGAGGTGATCTTGTCCAACTTCCAGCTCAACACAGGTCAATTTAGAACAGGTTGACAAGACACTTGTTGAGTTTTGAATATCACCAAGGGTGGAGATATTCAGTCTCTCTGGGCACCTTTTCTGTGTTTGACCACTCTCATTGTGAATAATCTTTTCCTAGTGCAAACCGTTGCAATTTCCCCTGTTGCAAATTTTGACCACTGTCTCTTTTCCTCTCACTTGGTCATCCTTTGCTGAACTCATTCCAGTATGTCAATGATGGTCATGTAGCAAGGAGAAAGAGAAATATATCAGCTGTTGTCATGATTCTGGACATTTCACTAGGACATATAATTTACTAAATGATGCTGGACTTTGTCATCAACATATAATCTGCCTTCCAGACTTCACAGGAAGTTGTTAATCATTTTGTCTTAATGCTTCCATCTGCAAATGAGATTTCCTGGCAATACCTGGCTGAATATTCATATCTAATTTTTTCAACTGATAACAACTTGGCACCTGATTGAATAATAGAAAATGAGGCTGGACGGAGCCTTGAGGGGTCATCCATTTACCTTTCTGGAGGAAAAATAATTCTCAGCTAAATAATTTGCTGTAAATGTTTGGGACTCTCCTTAACATTTTCCATTGACAGATAGCCTGCAGTTTCCTAGGCAATCTGTTCCAAAGTTTCATTTTCCTCATGGTCACAAAGTTTTCTCCAAAATTTAACTTGAATCTCCCTTGCTATAGTTAAGTACCTTGCTTCATTTTTTTTTCTATTCCTTCTGTCTTCCCTTTGCAGGTATTTTTTGCATGTCAAAGACTTTTATTGTAACTTATCCTACATATTTGCTCTTCCTACTTCTACAGTAGCTATTGATTTATTCCTTCCTGATATAGCATATTTTCTAGTCAGCTGATTAATTTCTTTTCCAAATTCTCTTCAGTAAAGTTCATCTTCAGTTGTGGAATCCAACTTTTGGGCACAGCACAGAAGTGCCATCTGCAATGGAAATGTCTTTTCAACTGTCCTAAAAAGGACACTTTTGTTTTTATTGCCCACTATAATTGTAGATATGTCATTAGGGAGTTTGTGGCTTCAGTCCAATGTCAGATACTTTTCTGCAAAGCTTTCAGCACCTGACTTGTTTCTGAACTGAATGAAGAAGAGTTGTTACTCTTTATTTGTGCAATTGGTTGTTTCTAGCTGTGTAGTAGTTTGCACTTGTCTTTATTTAATTGCATCATGCATAGATTGTTTATTGAATTTCTCTTGGTAATTTTGGACTCTAGTTGTGGTCTAGTTCACCAGCTTGGTGTCATCTGCAAACCTAATCAATAAGTTATTTCTTGTTGAAAATTCTGGGTTGTACTCAATGTATTGTTCCAGTTTGTCAGCCTGGGAAATAGGGGTGGGGGCTGAGGGGAAGGTGTTGTTTTAATTTTGTGTTTGTTTCTTACCATCCAAATATATTCTAGTTGGCCATAAATTAAATTAATTTTCCCCAAGCCAAGTCTGTTTTGCCTGTGATGGTAACTGGTAAGCGATCTCCCCGTCTTTATATCGACCCATGAGCTTTATTTTCATCTTCTTTTCTCCCTCTGTCCTGTTAAGCAGGGGGAATGAGAGAGTGGCTGGGTGGCTGTCTGGAAGCTTGCCAAGGTCAACACACAACAGATAGTGTAAAAAGGAGTCTATGTACTTGGTTTCAAAAACATTTTTGATCTATCAGAGGGAGCAGATATTCTCCAAATGTAAGAATCTTTTATGTCACCTTCCACATCTATCTTTACCACTTAGTTATCCAAGCAGCCAACAGTACTGGAGACTTTATAATTTAAAACCTTTACTCTGATAGCTTTCCTTCTAGGATTTGCATCAATGGTCAAAGAGGAAACACATTACAGAACATATGCATATATTTTCAAATCTTTGTTAATGAAGACAGAATTGTATGTTCAGGTACAAATGCTAAAATTAATTGAATATGTCTGTGTGGCTCTGCAAATATGCAGCTGTGCCTGTAGTGAAAGGGAAGATATTCCAGCCCTTACCTACCTAAGTCCAAAGCTGGTTAGATTCATCTCTAGGATGCACATGGCTGTTTGAAGTAAATGCTTCTGTTCTGAACCAAGTTGTTATGAAACCATCCACAGAGCAGGAAGTCATTAAGTACAGGATAGGGTAGGCTTACATATAACAAATTGTATCTGAATAATTTCAGTTTGTTTCTTTATATCAGCAAGATATTGGCCCTTTTAGTCATGAATCGCAGTACTGTATATCAAGATAGCAATAGTCCTCACACGAGCAGAAAACAGAGGATAGTCTGAAGATGTGCAGTTTGCTGTTTGTGCATCTGGCAAATTATGAATTTAGGAAAATGATAGAAGATGCAGCTCTGTTACAGATGGCTTGTAGAAGTGGTAGTCTACCACCAAAACAGACACTTCATAGGTATGTATGGACATGCAACACTGTATCATATCTTCAGGATATGATAGCAACAGAACTGGAAATCCAGTTGAAAAGATGAAAAGCTGTAAAATTAATAATCTTTGAAAGTTCAATAGCATGTGCATTTCTTCAACAAATTTAGTTTTCAGCCCTTTCTTGATTTTAAAGTGTTCAATCTTTGTGGTACCAATTGTGTTTATGCATTATTTCAAGGTTCACTATGACTTCGGGCTTAGAAATATTCTGTCTGTTTTAAGAACACTTGGAGCAGTGAAAAGATCTAATCCCAAAGAGCCAGAGAAGACTGTAGTGATGAGAGTTCTGCGGGACATGAACCTCTCCAAACTGGTACTGTAACACTGGTGACTTTCCCAAAAAGAGTACTTTGTTTGCATTTTTAAGTGTATTTATTATGCACTTTTAAAAGATCTTTTTCCTCAACAGTTGGATACATTATTTGTCAGTTTTTAATACAGTCAGTGAGTGGAGAATCAGAATACAGTTATGGTGTGAGCACTATTTGTCTTTTAAAGAGAGGAAAACACATCAGAAGCCTTAGCTGAAAAAATCATTGGAAATACCATGAGACCCTAGGGGCCCTAAAGTTGTCATCTAATTGGCCTTTGTTTTTTCTTCTTTCTGCCCTGTCTAAGGAGAGAAAGGAAGAATACATTGTATTAACTTTTATAATGTCATTAAAAATCCTTCTTAATCCAGAATTTCAATTTATAAATTTCTTGGGAGTCTGTTGCCTTTCCAGAACATCATAAGAATTGCAGTGAGTGAGGTAATTGGAAACAGCTAACGCCTACTTGTATAGTCTAATCTCTTTTGATATTACTATTTAAAGTATTCATCTTTTTTTTTTATTGCTGTAATTGAAAGGTTATAGCATGTCTAGACTCTGTGTATTTACCTTGGGAGACAGTTTTGTGATGGAACCAATTACTCTGTTTCTGATATTAATCTATTCAGCACATTGGTACATGCATTCAAACGTATACACATGCTTCAGTGATTTACAGAAGGAAAAAAATCATAAAAAATCCAAGGCAAAATGCATTTTGAATAAATCTTGCTGGTTTATATAACAAACGAAGAAATGTGTGTGTGCATATTGAAGAAAACTGTATTAAGATGTTAACATTTTTATAAGCTTTAAGTATTTAATTTAGAAATTACTATTTGTGATTGCATTGTATGAAATTCACTTAACAAAACTGATTCATAATTATAATATTTTCTTTGGAAAAGAAAAGGTTTTCTATGCCATCTTTTAAGTGGCATATTCTTGAAGATTGTTTACAGCTATAATAACAATTTCAATGAATAAATAATGTATTTCCCCCTACTTTATCCTTGACAGGTGGATGAAGATGAACCTTTATTTATGAGTCTCATTAATGACCTTTTCCCTGGAATTACACTGGATAAAGCTGGGTATCCTGAACTACAGTCAGCCATTCAGAAACAAGCAGAGAAAGCAGGGCTTATTCATCATCCACCATGGATACTTAAACTCATTCAGCTGTATGAAACTCAACGAGTCCGACATGGTTAGCATGCTAGATGAGGTCTTGAGACTGCATAAAAGCAATAGTTTTTTATATTATCTGCTACAGAATGCAGATTATTTTCACAAAAAATGTGTTTCAAAATTGAACAGATGTCATTTTTAAAGTCTATGTGGATATTTTGCTAGGAAACTGTTAAGACTTTTTTTGGTGTGCAATACACACGTAGTGAGATTTTAGCTTTGTTGTATTACATTTTTATGGGAAATATGAGTGTGGCCTTCAGTGATTGAAATTTCTATGGAACAAGTTAAAATGTAGAGTATACATTAAAATTCAGAAACAGACAATTTTGTTCAGTGTTCTGAAAAGAATTGTTGCCCTTGGACACAGTTTAGTCATGAAGCTCATGTTTAATGTTACTGTGAGGTTGTGATGCTGAGGAGATTACAAAAAATAATCTCTCAAACCTTTACTTTGATAGATTCTACCAAGCATGCAGTATAATTCCAAGTGTTGTTCTTTCTTTTCGATTCTGCCTATTTCAACTGAGGAGAAATAAGCCAGCCTCCTGCGGGACCAGGGGGTTGGACAAGATGGCCTCCAGAGGTCACTCCCAACCTCAACCGTTCTGTGATTCTGTGAAAATATATTTTTTACAGTGCACAAAAGGCTAATGAGTAAAGTTTATCCTGTCCTAGGAAGGGTGCCAAAGACAGTGGTAAAACCAGGTTTACAATTCAGAGCTGATTGGAGAAAAAATTACCCCTGCTTTGAAATGTCCCCCACTTTCCCAACCTCTAACGACTAAGGATTTTTTCGTATATGAAGGAGAAAATATAAAGGACATGTAACTAAAGTAGCAAAGATTTATGAAGATGTTATCTTTTTTATTCTCCCTTTTCATGTCATAATAAGAAAATAGTAAGCTTAAACTAATGGAACAAATAAAAGGAAATACTCATTTGCATAGCGCAGTCTGAGAGCTTAATGCCTCAAAGGTTTAGTTCAGATTATTGGTTAGACCAAAGTACTGGTTAATGCTGTGCTAAGTTAATAATTTACATCCAGATCGCTGGGTTCAATGCTCTATATCAAATCATAACACCTATATCTATATAGGAACCACAAAAGTTTTAATGATTTCAGTGATTATTAAATGTGTCTCTTGTTAGAAGAAGCTGTTTGGTCTGTGAGACACTACAGACCACTGTTCCTCAAAAGTCTCCAGGATCCACTGTGGCATTCTGCTTAGATGCCTCTTCTCTCCACATGTCCCTGCTATTCCCAGGGGTCATGCAGCTCCAACTGGCCTAACACTTGGACTCCCAGGGCCTTTCTATCATGTAAGGTGTTGCATGGAGGGAAAAAGATCTGTTTTCCTGACTTCCATTTGTCTTACTTATTGACCCTTGGATTTATGGAGAGGTCACCATAGTATTTCAAGTAATGAGGAAAAATCTGTAAAATGCTTGGCTTCTCTTGGTTGAAATAGAGGCAACATATGCAAATGGAGTGCTCATGTACATACATAGACGCACGTGCGCACACATACGCGTGGAGACTCAGTGCATGGAGCCTGAAATTTCTTTTGTGTAACAGTTTTGATCCAGATGCTGTTGAAACCAGCAGAAAGGCCATTCCATTAAGATGGAGGGGCTTGGATTAGACCTCCCTGTATGTAACATATGGCATAAGTAAGTGATTGTCTGGGTACCCAAAATGTTTTTGGGAACATTCAGCTCCATCTGGTTTTCGAGGCAGTCTGCATTGTACTGGATTAGGCTTGTAACTTGGGTTTCTGATTGTTTGTTCCATGCCTTTGTTGAAGAGGTTTTCAAAGCCAACTGAGGATTATGTTGTCCAGTTTCCTCTAGGGTTGACAGGAGTTATTTAGCTCCCTTAGATGACTTTGGAAGTCTCAGCTTGAATGTCCCATCTGCTTTTGGACAGGTTCTGGGCCTCTTGAATAGTTGATTTAGAAAATATAATGAAAAAGGGTCAACTGTAGCCTCAACTCATTGTTGAAGACATGGCTTCTTTTCCTTAGGCAATGTGTGTATACGCTGATGAAATGTAAAGTGTGGTTGCTGTTAACTGCTTTTTATGTAAGAAAAATGTATTAAAATGTCAGCATGGATGGATGCAGGTACATATTTTTGTTATTTTTGCTTCAGAAAGATACACTTGATTTTTGTGTATCATTGGGAACTACTCATTCTCATTAACTACATTTAGAAATTACTGGTTTTGTTTACTACCAGTCATGTCAATGTCATTGCATGCGAACATCAAAAGGCAGTTGTGTTTTCCAATTAGAAAAAGGAACAGAACTGCCTGAGGGAGGATACAGACCCACATAGGCTTGCCTATCATAATAGAGCAGACGTTTTTAGAGGCCTTTTAATAACATTTTTAAATTCCATTTCAGTCAACATTGAGTAAGTGAAGTGAGAAACATCTTTTTTATATTGGCTTTTGATAAAAATAAAACAAGGATCATTGATGCAAAAAAACATTAAATGGTAGCATGACATTTTGACATTTCATTTTAAACTGTGTTTGTATTGTTTTAAGGTATGATGACTCTAGGTCCAAGTGGTGCAGGAAAGACAAAATGCATTAATATTTTGATGAAAGCAATGACAGATTGTGGTGCTCCTCATAAAGAGATGAGAATGAACCCAAAGGCAATCACAGCTTCCCAGATGTTTGGTACCCTTGATGTTGCTACAAATGACTGGACAGATGGTGTTTTCTCCACATTATGGAGAAAAACTTTAAAAGCAAAGAAGGTAATGGATATGGTATCATGATAGTTAATAAGGACATTTAATACTGTTTCTATAAGGTCTCATTACCTGTCATTTATGTGAAAGAACTTACATTATAAAATCAAATGGGAAAATACAGTGTTAGTTTTGCTTTGTGTCTGAATAGCTCAATGTATGCCAGAGTCACAATTACGTGTATATGCCAGAGAGCACTAGGCTTCCCAAGCACTTGAGGTTCCAGAATTAAATCAGAAAAGATTTTAAGGGGTTTGCTTCCTTCTGTAAGCAGGTAGTCTTACCATTCAAATGCAAAAGCAAGGGCTGTTCATGTTTTATTGTGAGGACAGGAAAATTAATTTTCTCCTGTCTGGTTTTATGTCATTGCTACTCTATTTTACTAATTATATCAGAATGTAAGAGGCTCTGGTAAGAAATCAGTATAGGCATTTCCCAATTCTCTTATCAAACCTGCAGGTGATATTTCATGGAATCATAATTACACTCAAATCTTCAGAAGTTTCATTCAGTTCTCAGGTGGAAAATGTGAAGCCTTACATGAAATACTTAGGTAACATCCCACAAGGACTGACTGTGTGCCCCTGTCTGTGACTGTATTTAATGGCAAGTGTTTTCATCCACCTTGATGGATGCTGAGCTGGCTGATGTACTTTTGTAGAAGAAAGGGACAGCTTTATGCTTAGAACAGCCTAAATTAATTTTTGTCACTATTCCTTAATACCCTTTTTGGTGAGACACAGGATAACATAAGAAGGATTAAAATCACTGAGCCAATTATAAAAACTTCAGTTCATGCTGAGCTAATCATCACCAAATTATGACCCATTATTTATATCAAGAGTATGTTTTGTGGAATTAAGTAAATGTGTATTTTTGGTCAATATACATAAAGTTGCATGTGTGTGTGTCTCCTTTTTCTAGGGTGAGCATATCTGGATAGTTTTGGATGGACCTGTTGATGCAGTATGGATTGAAAATCTGAACTCTGTTCTGGATGATAATAAGACCCTTACTTTGGCCAATGGAGATCGTATACCGATGTCCCCCAGTTGCAAAATTATTTTTGAACCTCACAACATTGACAATGCTTCCCCTGCAACAGTTTCCCGTAATGGGATGGTCTTCATGAGTTCTTCGGTGTTAGACTGGAAGCCCATTTTAAGGGCTTGGCTGCAAACGCTGCCTGTTACATACTCTGAAGTCCTATGGAAATGCTTTAATGCTGTATTTCAGGTACTTAATTCAACAACTTGTGAAAAAAATATTGCATTTCTTATTCTTTCTTTAATGAAGCAGTGTTTCTTCCTCAGTACTTTTCAATTATTTAATTATCTTTGTGTAATAAAATAAGGATGAAGGATTTAAGAAAAAAGAGAAAATTTTCTCTAACGTTAATGAATAAGTGAAACTATAACAGATGAATAGTTTGGATGCTTTGTTTTTTTCTGCATAGGTTAGTTGGCAATTAATTGTTAAATCTGTGATTATTTTATAACATATGTTGGCAAAACAGATATTCTCTTTGGCTGTAAATGTTACTGAAGTTTTAATTCCAGTTGGGATACATGAAGGGAGTGGATGAACTTCTTTGTTTGTTTTAAATGTAAAGAAGTAAATTCACAAAGAAATTAAGCTAGATTCACCATGACGGAATCTGTCTCAATTTTGTCTGCAACAGGAATGCATTTGGCCCATTAGTTACTTTTAGAAGACTTTCTGTAGTTCAAATTAATTAAGGGCATTTCTGTGCTCTGTGGTGTTCTGAAGGTCAGCGCATAGTGGTCTCTTCTGATTTTATAATCCATGATTCTGTTCTGAAGGAGATCTTTGAGGTGGCATCTCTTTGATACATTGATACATGATTCTCTGACTAAATCATGTTCAATCAGTAGATCCAAAGGGAGAATTCTGAATGTATTTTGCCCTCCATTTGGCCTTAGCATACTGAATCATTAAAAAGATTTCATTAATATTATGGATAGTTGTGCTCAATAGTGGATCTAAAAGCGTAATCTCAGTAGTATACTGTTTTCAATTACACTGGAATTCTTATTTTTTTCTTTGGAATTTTTTAAAGAAGTAGTTACTACTTTGCAATCTTTCAGCATTGTTACCTTCTGATTTCCTCAAGATCTGTGGAACAAATGTAACTTTCTTATATACCTTGCTTTCCTATTGGCTCTCCACTTCCAGTTTTCTTGTGTAATTGGTGTTGGATTTCGCAGGAGTTTCTCCTGTAATATTTTTCATCATTGTTGGATTTTACAAATGCAGTTTTTAATGAACTTTGAGTGACATTTCAGAAAGTTTATTTATAAATCATGATAAAAGCAATGATTAATATAATTTTAGAATGCCTTGAATGTTCACAAATGTCTTCTTACAGATATGTTTCATTTCAGTGCCCATTTACTTTAAAACCAATGTTTAACAAGCTATTCATTTTGTTCTACCCCCAAAACATAATGATACGACACAGTATTTACTGCAGCAGCAAGCGAAACAATTCTGATAATGAATTTTAAAATATGCTTCCAAAGTAATGTATATGTGAGTCAATTTACTGCTCCTTTGCCACAGTTCTATTTATATTTTATGCTGCAACTTGCTCTGAAAACATAATAACAACATTTAAAATACCCAAGCCTGAAGCAATAGCAATGAAGTCCAGAAAAATATATATTATATTAGATTGAGAGATGAAAATGCAGTGAAATATGAAGTTAGTTCTGTGCTGAAGGCTGCATTTGGAACTATCAAAATGAAAATGAAAGCTGTCACGCTGTCAGTTTTCTTTCACTTTTAATGAGCTATCTTTTCTTCTCAAATAACAGAACCGTAACAGTGATTTTACAGATGAGGGTAACACTACTTTTGTATTCAGGTGGCTCTTTTTACAGTTATTATTTTCTCCCACATAAAAAAAAAAAAAGATAAATAAGTTATACAAGAAAATTTTTGAAATACGATGCATCAACAGTGGTAGTCAAACCCCAAATACAGACCTTGGTGAATTTAATGCTAGTACTAAGAAAAGCATGGATATAAGCAGCTTACTAATATCTGACTTTTAGAAGAAAATGAAGATTAGGCTATAGATGGAAATATAGTAACTAAGGAGAATCAGCCTTTAAGTATACCTATAGACATCTTTTGAAATCAATCTAAATTCAGCTAAAATAGATGTAAGACAACTGGTACAGTAATTCCAATTTGCTTACAAGAAACACTCATTATTTATTCTAATAAAAATAGTATTTATCACTGAAAGTCTGCATATTGGATAAAATCATTATTCATGATGGTATAGCAAATAGCAATAATGTAGGAGGAAGCACCAGAGAATAATAGTTGTGAATCAGTGGAAAGAATATATTTATTCTTTTCATGTGTATTATAAATTCCACTGTAAGTCATTAGTTTTTATATAAAAAACAGGAGGTAGTCCAAAGGACAAGGATAAATTAAAAAAAAAGCACACACCCCCCAACCCCCCCGCCAAAACAACCCTCAGAAAACAACCTTATTTTGAATTGAGATTATCTTTGATTCCTTTCTATTTCCACAGGATTCTTTTAAAATGGTGATTGAGAGCTTGGACTTTCACCCTCCCTTCCCCAGTTCTTTCTTCTCAGCAACATTTCCTGCTTAGGAGTAATTTCAAGTGAACTCCCATTCCCATCATAAGTCTCTACTCTCTTACGTTTAGAAGCTATACTGCCAATTTCTTGTCTGTGAATGATGCTGCTACCTTTAAGCAACAGAATTGCTTAGCTGATGGAAGTAATTATCTGAGAGAGTTTCATATAATTGAAATAATTAAAATAATCACAAATAATTAAAATAATCACCTGAGTGGCGTTATTCAGTTTGTCTGCAAAGTGTGAAGCTCAAAATAGTGATGGATTTTATGCGAGTAACATAAGTTTCAGCATGTCTACGTATTGTTTAAATTAAAAAATCTAGTAATTTTTAAATTACACTCACTTCCCCTTTTTTTTTTTTTTT
>VZTL01026214.1:22918-56682 GCA_013400535.1 Scopus umbretta
TTTTTTTAATAAAATCTGGTGTCCTGGATCCCTTCTTGACCTATTCTGGAGATGTCAGGGAAGTCCTAAAAACAACAGAGTAGTCAGATGAGACTTGTTCCTCCCTCCCCATTAAATCTCACCCTGATCTTATTTGGGTAAAGGCTGCTACTGCCTCTGGAGCATAGAGTTCAATATATAATCCAAAGAGTTTCTTAGCTTTAATATTTAAATGCTCATGTTCAAATTAATATTACAAATACTAATAACTTTGCATTATTTAATTGTTCTTGTGCTTGTCTAAATGCTTTGAGTATGCCGCCAACTTCTTGTCCTAAAGACTGTTCTGCCGTCCAGTGAGTTCCACAGTGACTGTATGCTGTGCAAAAGGGTCTTTTCTCATATGAGTTTTTACCATCTGACCTCATTTTGCAGTCTTCTTTTAGGGATAGCAAATTCCTTATCCAAATTCTTCACAATTTGTCTGTATTTGTTACAGCCCAGCTAATTTTTCCAGACCCTTGTCCAAACAAAATACTGTAATAAATAGTTAATTATTGCTAATTGCTATCTTGATCTTGCATCCTTCTTTCTGCCATGTATTGTTTTAAAAAGAACAGTAATAAAATATTAGCATGTATAGACCTGATTTTTTTTTTTTTTCATAAACTCAAAGATCAAAAATTACACAAACCTCACAGGAATCATAAGTACCATAAAACTTGTTCTGGTAAAAATTGGGCTCTTGAAAGTACAGACTACTTTGAATCATGGAATGTCTTTACTCTGAGTGTCTCAAATCAATTATTAAACAATTTGCAGAGCCCTAGAGACATCTAGTCTATTTTACAGATAAAGAAACTGAATCTCAAAGAGATTTAGGTCCAAATTTTAAAGGTCTTTAGATTCGAATCTCCCACACTGCTTTCAGTGCCTTACTTCTACCCATTCCTTGTGGAACCCACAAACGCCCAGTTAGTCACTTGAGCACCCTACATACTGCTGGGGGCAAACCATGCATTTTCGAGGGTAAGCCACAAAAACCAACACACAGAAGTGGAAGCGCTTTTGTTAGTCAACAAGAAATAACGTAATAAGGGACGTTTTCTAAGCCTCCCTCCTCCTATGTATGCCCGCATTCAGACTGTCTTCTTTCTCAGACCACTTAGCCACCTTTTCTAGATTAAGATGCTTAACTGAGTTTTTTCTCACAATATATATCTTTGTTGTGTGTGTTACCCACTACTCAAGTGAGATGGAACTCAGGAGGATGGGTAAAAACCTTGATTAAGTCTCTGTGCCAATAAATACCCAGCATAGGGTACTTAGAGACCTTTAGTGGCAAAAAAAAGTAAACTGAAAATTGGAACAAAGCTGATGAGTATGTGGGTAAGCAGCTCACTGATTTTTCAAAAAATATCTAGGTGATTGTTTACATATTTGGGTGATTGAATGTCTTCATTGTCTTAGCTTTCTCACTGACAGGACATGGGAGCCGTAAATTGAAATCCTCCCAAACTCCTGCCTCCCATAGTGTCCCTGTTGTACTTTTACTTCCCAGAATGAGCAGGCAGTGTTGATTTCCAAAAATTATGAGGGCAAATGGAACTTATAGGTAGGGAATTATATTAAAAAATGTTAAATGGAGGTGAAAGTAGGTTATAATTTACATCAGTCTGTACTATGGATGACAACTGATGTTTTAAAATAATTCTGCACTGCAAATCTCAGAGAGGACTTTACATCAGTTTGAAACTTTGCAAGAGGGACAGGTACATTATGGTGCAGTCAGAACAGATCGGATAGATAGAGATTTATAGTGGTGAGGTTGTGCATTATATACGTATCATTGCAACAGTTCCAGTGTTTTTATCTTCCCACTACAAAATGGCAATGGTAGATTAAAATCTCCAGTGGACAGCACAAAAGCAGTCTTCAAATTGCTTTTCAGGAAATTGCTGTATGGAGCTCATATGAATAATTCTGCTGACTGTGGTACATCAAAGTTATTTTTCTAATATGTTATTGTTAGCAGAATTTCATGGTCTAAGTGTGAATATTTATAATCCCAGAAATGGGGAAAAATGTTGTTTGGAATAAAATTTAGAATATATTTAGATTTAACAAATTGGTCTCATCTAAGAATAAATTGTACCATTGAAACTGGGAAATAGATTATTTAAATTATGTTTTTCCTTTCAGGATGTGATAGATTTTGTTTTCTCTGCTGTGACGCCAAAAATGCCAATTTTAGAATGTATGTACATCAAACAAGCTATTGACCTCCTACAGGTAGATATGACAGTCAGTTTTCCGCTCTCTCACTCTGTTATTTGTGCTGGGACGTTGTTCTAAGAGGACAGTTGTTATGTGTTGCATCTGCTTTGCAGGGTTTGTTGTCTGACCAATATGAGAAGCAGCTCAGTGAGGAACATATTGCTCGCTTGTTCATTTTTGCTCTAATGTGGTCTGCCGGAGCTCTTTTGGAACCGGATGACAGGCTGAAAATGGAGCTATTTCTACGGAAGCACTCTGCAGTGAAAGAACTTCCAGCTGTGAATGGAGAAGAAACCATGTTTGAATTTGGTGTCAATGCCTGTGGCCAGTGGGAGCACTGGTCAAAGAAGGTTTGTATGCTGTGACATGCTAAACTTTCTTAATGAGTATACAAGAAAGATGCATTTGGTAAGAGGCATATTATTTTATTATTTACAACCCTATATAATTTGGTTACGAAGATTAACCCTACCAAATGCTCACGAGTTTCTTTTTTGAAAGGTTTTTTTCTTTTTTCCATAAACATCTTTCGCAGAGAATAGGAACATACATTTCAAATAGCTTTGGAAGTGAAACACAAGTGATCTTAGCTTTGTCTACTGCCTATTGCCCTACTGTTTAAAAACTCCCAGCAAGGAAAAGCTTTCCTTGTGGGACAGAGAATAGTGGAATGAAAATACTCCGTTAGTCTGACACCCTTTTAGAAAAGCTTGGCAAGGTACTGATTGATTATAAATGGTGCTTGGCTTTCAGGAAGAAAAGTTTTGCTAATACACATTTTATAAACTACATTTGGTTTTGTGTTCTGATGCAATGTGATTGTGTGAGCAGGTAGAAAGTCCCAAACCTTTTGTGTGTCTTTCTTATGCAGGTTCCTGAATATATTTACCCTAAAGATTTGGTACCAGAATATACGTCCATTCTAGTTCCCAATGTAGACAGTGTCCGAACAAAGTTTCTAATGGAGACTATCATGAGGCAAGGAAAAGCTGTTCTACTAATTGGGGAACAGGGAACAGCAAAAACAGTTATGATTAAGGTAGGTGGAATGGAAAAACATGTTGTATCTTTGTATGATAATATTGTAATAATTGACATTGGCACAAATGTTAATTGAAGTGTAGGAGTAATTTGATTTTTCTTCGGATCACATACTAGCATTGTTACTGAGGCATTTTTCCAGTACTCACATGGTCCACAAGCAAAAAACTGTAAGCATCTATACTTTAGTATAAAGGGTTCTTTTAAACTTCGCTAACCATGGCCACAAGGTCATATGATAAATGCTCTTTCATATGCTTTCTTTTCTTTTGAGAAGTCAAACTGGAGATTTTGCTAAGAAAATATTGATCCTTGGAGGATTTTTTATTTCCCTATGCTTTGTCAGTGATGCCATGGGTGAATTGATCTTTTGTACACCGTTGTTGCACAGACTTTCTTCACAAGCTAAACTGAGGAGAAATAAAGAACTTCCTTCTTTACTCAGGGTAATTTCTCAGAGGGTAAATCTAGTGTTTATTATCTGCTCTCTTAATTCCTTCATTGAAAATTACATTTTTCTTTCTGTAGAATAACAACAGAATTGCTACTAAATTAACAAATACATGCTTCCCATATTATAAAATGCTGCAGGTTAATCATGTGACACTTAAAAAAATTAATAACTTATGACAGAAGAGCAAATAATCAAAAGGCTGAACAAAACCAGATGACATACCAAACTTGGCATCCCTTATTTGAAAAAATGAAAGTGTAATAATTTTCAGCATGATGTCTGTGATTTCCGGGGAAATCTGTAGACTCTTTGATCAATGAGAGCCAGCTAAATAAAACTGATCTACTGTTGGGACAGCTGAATTTTCCATACAGGCGACTGTACCTCCAGTGGATGATTTGTAGAGGTCTTGAAATTGAAAATAACTGAAAAGCACAGACCTAAATTGACCTTTGGCTTTCTTAAAATCTGGAGCCATTTTGTGTCCCTCAGCCATGTGCTTTCTGAGCCCTGACATAAAGCAAATTGTATCAATGCCAGCAGCCATTAATACTACCTTTTCAGCGTAGCTGTTGATGCCAGCATGCATGCCGGTGTAATGTTAACTTCTGGTCCTGGCACCAGCTGGAGAACTATTTTAGCAGAGGGAAGAGGTGGGGTTGGGTGGTGGTCTTGATATTCTGCATACTGGATTTTGGCCAGATACTGGCAACCTCTAGCCTTCAGCTGCCATTCCTGTCCCTAAAAATAATTGGGGCTGATTCTTGGCAGTTGCTTACCCTGTGTGTATTCTACAGAGCAGAATATGTTCCTTGCACAAGGGAGCATAATGCCAGTAGATATTTGATCTCATTTAAGGTTAGGAGTGAAATTTAACTGTCTTCACAACTGTTTGCTTCTGCTTTCACCTTCTGTAGAATTTTGCTTTACTACGCTTCGTGGAAAAGAAATTTTCAGATATAAGCAGCTGGTTTAATGAAAAAGTAAAGATATGTCAGGTAGTAATCTGAATTAATATGAAGTAATCTTCAGCATTGAGTAAGGTATCAGTATATACCAAAATAAAGAGCTTATAAGAGAGTGTTGTTTAAGACCTTTACACTCTGTACTTTTAATTAATGAATTGCAAAAACCCCAGAATTTAATGTGAAACTGGTATGGTAGAGTTGAAAATTATACCCAGAATCTGACAGTTTAACTAACAAAAATAAACCTATTAAATAACCTCTTTCTATTTGAAAGATAGTTCTCACTTATGTACTGCCGGATATTACCTTTACCATGTAAAGATTCTGAAATGCCATAATGAATAAAAGCACAAGTGGGTTTTTTTTAATGGTTGTGTATTCATAGTTGTGGTGGGTTGACCTTGGCCAGCTGCAAGACCCCCACTCAGCTGCTGGCTCCCTCCCCCTCCTCAACAGGACACGGGTCGAGGGAAGAACGGGGAGGTCACTCACCAGTTATCATCAAGGGCAAAACAGACTCAACTTGGGGAAAATTAATTTAATTTATTGTTAATTAAAAATTTAATAGGATGGTGAAAACCAAAGACAATACTAAAACCACCCTCCCCTCACCCCTTCCTTCTTTCCAGGCTCACCTTCAGTCCTGACTACCCTACCTCCTCCCACCCCAAGCAGTGCAGGGGATTGGGAATGGGGGCTGCAGTCAATCCATAACAGCTTCTGTCTGCTGCTCCTTCCTCCTCACACTGTTCTCTGCTCCCTCATGGCAGTCCCTTCCACAGGATACAGTCCTTCACAAACTGCTCCAGCATGGGCCCTCTCCATGGGGCGCAGTCCTTCAGGAGCAGACTGCTCCAGCGTGCATCCCCCACGGGCTATAGTTCCTGCCAGAAAACCTGCTCCTGCGTTGGCTCCTCTCCACAGGCCTCAGCTCCTTCCAGGAGCCTGCTCTGACATGGGCTCTCCACGTACTACAGCTTCCTTCAGAGCACATCCACCTACTGTGGCGTGGGGTCCTCCATGGGCTGCAGTGCAGATATCTGCTCCAGCGTGGTCCTCCATGGGCTGCAGGGGGATAACCTGCTTCACTGTGGGTCTTCTCCATGGGCTGCAGGGGAATCTCTCCTGGAGCACCTTCTCCCCTTCCTGCTCTAACCTTGGTGTCTGCAGGGCTGTTTCTCTCACATTTTTTTCTCACTTCTCTGTCTCAGCTGCCAGGGAGCATTTTGCCCTTCCTTACACATGCTGAAGGGCTCCGGTGTGTCCGTTGGAGCCAGTTGGAACCGGCTGTGTCTGGCACGGGGAAGCTCTATCCTCTTCTTGCAAGGGGCTGCCCCACAGCCCCCACTGCCAGCACCTGGGCATCTGCGCCTGTTACATTAGTTTTGTACAAACTGTTGGAGCCTCAAGGAGAGGTCTGAGCAGTGACCTGCACCAACCCATCAGCTGTCAAGAGTACTCACCAAATACAGTACTGTTGCATGTAAATTGCATGTGTGGACTGTCATTTGTGTGACATCTGAGAAAAACTCATTTCTGAAGGGCACCTTTTCTTAAATTGAGATCATTGTATCAACACTGTATCACCAAAATTAACAGTTTAACACTATTCATTAAAATCTTTTGAGAGGGCTCAGCTGTATCTTCCTTTCTATTTTCACACAAAGTGTATGTCTCACTGGAGTTGTTCTTAGAGCACTTAATCAGCAATGATATAGGTTTATTTTTCTGAGGTACCAAAATGGGAACATTTCTACTCAAGCCTGTTACAAAGATAAAAATTTAAACAATATTCAACTCTGTCATCATTACAAAAGAATTGAACCTTTAAAAAGAAATAATGTTGGAAATCTGGAATTTTTAATATTATTTTTATGTCCCAGGACTCTTGCTAAACAAAATATTTCCCATGCTTTATGTATATGCCTTGGTGTGACTCCAGGGTTACATCTTTTCTTTCTGGTTGTATTGTAAAACCTCACTAAATACAAAAACTAGAACTTTGTCGCTTTAGGGCATCAGCAGCAGTTGTGGGAATTATATGCATTCCTAAAACCCAAGGATTCTTTTCTTCATTAAGAGAGGATAAATATCAGTAAATGCAATGTAGCTGGGTTTAATTTTACACTAGCATTCCTTACACTGCTTTTGTTGTAAGATATGGTGCTGTAGTGTAAACGTGAAAAAAGATTTCATTTTTCACTTGTTCCTTGCAGACTGCTGTAACAGATCATTACTAACAGCTTGCATTTAGAAGAACCCTAACAATTGCTAATGCAAAGTTTATTTGCATCCTGAGTTGTCACGTCTACTTGTTGTAACACTTCATAAAGTCTGTTAAAAGCTTATAAATTTTAATACTTAGAAACTTTATGCAAAATGTTAAATGAGATGTTGGAGATGTTATATTTACCTTAAATAAGCTGCTCTCTGACATTTTGAAGTTAATAGCAGGGCTGAGATTTTGTAGATGCCTGTTTTTTGCAGGGCTACCGAGCATCTGCATCTCCTTTTGGCTGAATTCATCTGAAATTACTGGTGCACTTTACTTAAGATTGGTTTATTTTGCAGGATTACACAAGCAAGTATGATCCTGATGTTCACTTGACCAAATGCCTAAACTTTTCTTCTGCAACTCTGCCAAATATGTTCCAGAGGAGCATAGAAAGTTACATAGATAAAAGAATGGGTACCACATATGGTCCTCCAGCAGGGAAGAAAATGACTGTCTTTATTGATGACATCAGCATGCCTGTGATTAATGAATGGGGTGATCAGGTAAAAAGAAAATGTTAACATTTGGGAATTGGTGGTCTTACCATTGCTGCTGATGGAAATGCTGATCTGTGGATTGCAGAAATAGGAAAGTTCAGGAAAAAGGTATCCTAATATGGACTAGACCAAGTACTTCTAGTAGGAGCGGTTGCCCCAAGGCAGTTTTTGCCAAGAGTGAAAAGGTGTCAGTCCCAAAAGATTAGGGTCAGCATCAAGCCACCTGGTGCAATCACTGTAGCTTTTAAGCCTTTTGTTTTGGTTACATACAGAGCTTGCAGAATTTCCAAACTAGCTGTACTAAGAACCAGTCTGGGAAAGGAGGCATGAAAACCCAAGAAGCAATCAGAGACTCTTTCCTTCTTCCAGCTGCTCTGGACTTTAAAGTACAGTTATTATTAGGTGAAATCTAACATCACAGCTGACATCCAAGACTAGCAAGATGTCTTGAAGTATTGATAAATGAATATTTATAGACCTATACTCTGAAAATCTGACTTAAAAGAATTACTGCTGAGAAAAAGAATTTTCCTGCTCCCAGTATAACTCTGTAATCCTGTTCTCTCACTGCCTCTATAAAAGTGAATGTGTGACTATACTTTGTGCTAAACTAACCATTCTTTGTCACTAAGTGTCTGTGTCAATCTGAATATGTAGTCTGGCTTGAAACTTTGAAGTGCTGAATTTTCTTAGATTGATGTTATGGAAATCCAGTTGAATGTCTGACCTCATGTCCACAACTACTTAGCATGTGAAGCTTACATGCAGCCAATCCCCTGCATCAGAGTGCCTGATACTATGTTGCATCGCTTTATAAATTGCTGAAGTGTCCAGCAGAATACCTGAAATCAAGAAAGATAAGAGATGTCTTTCCGTCTGTCTATTAATTTATTAAACTGGAGATTTCCTCTTCATTTTTTTTAAGTTGAGAACCCTGAAATACCTAACTGCTCCATTTCTTTTTTTTTGGTGATAACTAGATCACCAATGAGATTGTAAGACAGCTGATGGAACAGAAAGGTTTCTACAATTTGGAGAAGCCAGGAGAATTCACGAATGTGGTTGACATCCAGTTTGCAGCTGCTATGATTCACCCTGGGGGAGGTCGGAACGACATCCCACAGCGCCTGAAACGCCAGTTCACCATCTACAACTGCACACTGCCTTCCAGTTCCTCTATTGACAAAATATTTCAAACAATAGCTGAAGGCTATTTCTGTGAACAGCGAGGTTTCCCTGCAGAAATATGTAAACTGGTTTCAGCATTAGTATCTACAACTCGAAAGGTTTGGCAGACAACAAAAGCGAAGGTAAAATTACATCTGTTAAGAAGTCTTTGAAACATCTGTATCATGACAAAGCAACAAGAGCCAGGTCTTTTGTACTGTCATGTGTGTTCATACTTCATATTGTGAAGCAGCGACCTGCATGTATAACTGCTGGCTGATGCCTCTGTTCTGAATTTGTTGCTATCAGCACCTAGTTAGCTGACTAAAATCATAATCATATGCAATGCCTTCTATAGCTAATATAAGAATTACATTATATAAGAATAATACAGTAAGCATAGCTGATAGGAAGATTGAGAGGTCTTCTGGTTGAGAAAATGCCAAGGGCATAAGGAACCATAAATTAAAAATTGGATAGGAATCTTCTGTAAAGATGTTTGGGATTGTGAGAAACTTTAAATGATTCAGTGAGAAACTGAATTAAAGGAAAGAAATCAAATTTGGCAGAGAGGAAATCAGTTCAAAACAAATTAAATCTGGTATTTAGTAAATTCAAAATATTTACTTCTTCCATTTCAAACAGATTGTAAAAACATTTAACTGCAATTCCTAAACAAATGTTGCTTTGAAATAAAATAAAATTTACGTATAGAATGAAATTTAAAAAGTTAAGAGTAAAATGACAGCATAGAAATGTGTGCCAAATTTGATCTTCTAATGAAAAAAGTGGAGGACAATGGTGGAAAGATAGGGATAGGTAGGGATTTGATAAATTGTGTTTTCTAGTCCAAAAAAGGTTGGTCAGAATTTCCCAAATAATTCAGCTGTAGACATAAACTTGGCTTACAAGAGAGTTCTAGTGAAACTCTTGTCCA
The DNA here is from genome assembly GCA_013400535.1 of Scopus umbretta. Classification (NCBI taxonomy): domain Eukaryota; kingdom Metazoa; phylum Chordata; class Aves; order Pelecaniformes; family Scopidae; genus Scopus; species Scopus umbretta. The sequence goes on from VZTL01026214.1 coordinate 32,514, forward strand.
GTCAACTATTGACCAGTATATTCAACAGAAATGGTGCTTGTTACTGCTATTTAACTGCCTATAGAGAAAATGTAGCTTTTGCTAAGTTGGTGGGTTTTTGTTTTTGTTTTTTTTCCAAATCAACTTTTCTCATTGTTCTGCTCTCGTCTTGTTTTTTTGTCATCTACTTTTCCTTTTCCTCATGAATTTTTCCTCCCATGTTCTTCGGAAAGGACAAAAGAGAATTAAATGATCTTGAAGAAAGGGTAGAAGCAGCACCACAGGTTAAGCATACTGATATTTTTACTGTGGCCTTTAATGCCGTCGTTAACTAATCTGTCTCGGCTACCCCTCAGTCCATGTTCCTGGGACTTGAAAGATTCAAAGAAAGTTGAGTGAAATCTATGTGAAATTAAAGAGCTGGTCACTGCTGCTGTCATTTCTTCATTGTTACCATTGCCTCTTAAATGCCAAGCATGTATTTCTGCTTTAATGCAATATTGATTTTGAAGTTTGTGAAAATTTCCATATTCATTTAATATTAGATAGAAAATATTTGTATTTAGTAGTTATTTGAATATAGCTTATGACATTATTTTGTAGATGTTACCAACTCCAGCTAAATTTCATTACATCTTTAATTTACGAGACCTCAGTCGTATTTGGCAAGGAATACTTACAGTTACTTCTGAAGTCTGCCAGAGCATCAGTGTTTTGGTAGCCTTGTTCCAGCATGAATGCAGACGTATTATTGCAGACAGGTTCATCAGCCAAAGTGATAAAGACTGGTTTGAAGATATGATGAAAAAGGTAGGCAAATAGTGCTCCAGTATTTGCCACAGAAAGAGGTCAATGAAATGTTTCATTACTAAAGCAGTCCTTAATGTATTGTAGATTGCTTCTGCAGAACACAGTCAAAATCTATTTGAAGATAAATCCACAGACTTATACTTTGTGGATTTCTTGCGTGATGTCCCAGAAGCTACTGGAGATGAACCTGATGATGCAGAGTTGAAAGCTCCTAAAATTTATGAGCCTATCCCATCTCTGGATTATTTGGCTGAAAGATTACAGATGTTCATGCAACAGTACAATGAAACCATCAGAGGATCAAAGATGGATTTAGTATTTTTCAAGGTATTAGTGCCTGTAATTATATTAATACGGAAAGTGCCAGGTCTTTTGCTCTTGCTGATACATGGATCTTGTATGTTTCTATCAAATTAGTTTGGAGATAGCTCAGAATGGCTAGCCCTGTATACAATGAACCTTACAAATAAACTCTATAAAGCCACGCTGCTATCTCCTGGCTGCCTTCACTCTTACAGATTATTCCATCTCTTTGCAGTTTCCCATCTTTTCTTTCTCCTGCCTTGCATAATGCAAAGCACAACTCATTTGTTTCTGCAGGGCACATTGTGCATGTCATCTTACATTTCTGAAAGTTACCTCCTTCTCAAAGGTCTCTTGATGCATGATGCTTTCTTCAGCTTTAAACTGGGTAGTTTGGTAGATTTTTAGGGCATTTCAGATTAATTCTTGCTCTAAGATAAATAAAGCAGTAGAATAAGAAATGTCTATAGTATACTTGTATTTTACTTTTGGCAGCCTATTTAGACAGCCTGTAGATAGACCAACTAAAAGGTTGGGGGAGGGTGTTAATCCACATCCTTTTTACTTTTTCTTTTGTTCCCTAAGGGACATGCCCTCAGCTCTGCCAAGTACAAACACTGCATAAAAAATTGCTTCATATGAGCTTGGTATAAGGACATTTCTCTTGGGCTAGCCCTGCTGCCCACTGAAGTCAGGGGGAAATCTCTTGTTGATTTTGATGAGTACAGGACTGAGTCTTTGACATAGGCCCCAGAGAAGTCATCTAGCTGTTTAGAGGCAGTTGCTTGGTGATGCGCTTCTAGTTGAATGTGTGTGATACTACATTTACATCTTTTCATCCCTTTTTCTCTCAATACACAGGATGCAATCATCCATTTGATTAAAATATCACGGATTATTCGTACTCCACAAGGAAACGCATTGTTGGTGGGTGTGGGTGGATCTGGAAAACAGAGTCTGACCAGACTAGCGTCATATATTGCTGGATATGAGAGCTTTCAGATTACTTTAACAAGGTAACGCAATGCAGTGTACATAGACATTTGCTCTTTAATTTGCGATAGAAATGAACATCTCACAATCACCTTAAAGAAATTCCAACCTGTCAAACATTTTATCTCTCATTGTAAACTACTTTTTCAATCAAAAGCATCTGTGCAAATGCATAGCCTATAGATGACAGATCCTATGTCTTTGTTTTGCTGCCTTTATGCTATTGACAAGAAATTTGTCTTTCCTTCCACATTTGAGTCTGCAACACACCCATGTGAAATCCCATTAAAGTACCATTTTGCACTAAAGATAACATGGAATAATCTTCTGGTGTATTCTGCATACTGGGCAAATGCTGATGGCCAGGGAAAATAGTAACTTTTTCTATAGATGCTTATGTACCCAGACTGTATTACTACAACTCCTATCAATGACTTAATAGTACATAGTGCTGGAATTTAGTAATTTGTAGAAATTTGAAGTGACTGGGAGTAGCTACTGCCTTCCATCTGCTTCTCTTTTGACATAGGGTTTACAGGGGGAAAGCACTGAGGGCCAGCTGTGTGTATTTCACTCCGCAAACTACTCAACACACTGAAAAAACTTCCTTAGAGAGATATATGAGGTCTTTGAACAATGTTATGAGCTTTCTGGTGAAAGGAAAGAGAAAGAAAGACATATCACAGCCTCTTCCTGTGTCCCAGAAACAGAAGGAAGGAACAGTGGGAACAAAGAAAGAAGGGAAAGAAAGAAGTGCAGTCACAGAATAGAGTCCCTAGACTTGCAAGATTCAAAATGCATTAATAAGGTAAATAAATAAATATTTCAGTCACTTAGGAAACTTTCATTTGCTGAAGCTTACCGGAGGTGGGCTAAAAGCAGGTAGCTGAAAGTGTGTATTTAAAAGGCGGATAGTCACCTTTTGTAACTTGCCACAGGAGGCTGCGAAGGAAGACAGTATCAACAGGTTCATAAATGGGTACCGAGAGGACAAGATGAACGTACCTTCTAATATTCCTCATACAATGGCTATGAATATGGAGAGGGAAAGAATGAAATGGGCAGTGAAGAGTGGATGCTGGCTCATGTTTTCTTTCTAAGTAGCATTTCCCATTGCTGATGTTAAGAGTATTGAGCTAGATGGCCTGCTATTTTGGTTGGATAGCAGTTGGTTGGATTTGATGATCTTAAGGGTGTTTTCCAGCCTAAATGATTCTGTGATTCTATGATTCTGACTCTGTAGAGAAATTTTTATGTTCTTATCAGAATACCACAAATCACTGTAGTAACTGTAGCTGACACATGCAAACTGAAGAGTTAGATGGTTTTACAAGTTCTGCAGTGCTTGCATTAGGGATGTTTATAGAGCAGTGGTAAGATGGAGCTGAAAGAGATCTGGGAGATGTTCTGTACGGCATATTTAATTTCAAAATAGAGTATTGTTTTCAAATACTGAAGAATGGGACGTAGGTATTGCAAGTGTTACTTATGAATTTGAAGAAACTCTTGGAAATAATGACTGATTTCAAAGAAAAGAGGTTCTTAACTTCAGCTTTAATTGGCTAAGAACATAAGGGACTATATCTGCCATTTTATTAACCTTAATTTACTGCATTTGATATTGTATAATCTGAAATCTGTAGTTGAATTTGCATGGACTTAATCTGAATCTTACTTGTATGTACCAGCTGTAAGAGGTCTAATGAAAAAAACCAGTCATGGTCTCTATTTGCAGCAGAGTTAATCAGCCCAAGCAGTAATGTTCAAACATCATTTCTGGGGCTTGATTTCAGTTTCACCAAATAACACAATAAAAACCTCAATCTTGGTTATTCTTGTCTCTTAATGATTTCCTTTAACTTGCTCTCAATATCTTCAAAAGATAATCCAGCTGTATTTACATCATGGTTACAGGTATCAGAACCTACCTGACAACTTAATCCAGTTGTACTAACCTTCAGTTCTAATAAAGAGTTTATGTCCACTGACTGTAGGGAGCCAAAGCAGCATACTTACCTTAGACAAAGTATTGCTTTTACCATCTCTTTTTCTAGCATGTTATTCTGTTGATTTCACCTCCTTTCCCATGATTTATGATACTGATCATTCATTTTGGGAAAGTGTTTAAGAAAAAAACCTAAAAATTGAAACCAGGAGATATGGTATTAATTTCTTATGTAGATTTTTTCTTGCCTTAAGGAAGCTGAGCCAGACGATAGATATTTCCTAAAATGATTTGCAATTTTTGTTCTCTCTTTCTTTAATCCTTTTCTATCCCAGAACATATGCCACCAATAACCTTTTGGATGATCTGAAAATCTTGTACCGCACTGCTGGGCAAAAAGGAAAGGGCATTGTCTTTATATTCACAGACAATGAAATCAGAGATGAATCGTTTCTTGAGTATATGAACAATGTTTTGGCTTCAGGTGAAGTCTCAAATCTTTTTGCACGCGATGAAATAGGTGAAATCACACAAGACCTGATACCAGCAATGAAGAAGGAATATCCAAGGTGTACTCCCACTGGTGAAAATCTTTATAATTACTTTCTTGCTCGAGTTCGTAATAACCTGCATGTTGTTCTTTGTTTTTCTCCTGTTGGGGAAAAATTCAGAACTCGTGCGCTCAAATTTCCAGGTCTGATTTCAGGCTGTACCATGGACTGGTTCCAGCGCTGGCCTAAAGATGCTCTTGTAGCAGTTGCACAGCATTTTTTAGTTTCCTACCATATAGAGTGCACAGATGAAGTAAAACAGAGTGTTGTTAACACCATGGGAACATTTCAAGATATTGTAGCTGAAAAATGTGTTGAATACTTTGAACGATACAGGCGACGAACATTTGTGACTCCAAAATCTTACCTGTCCTTCATTGGAGGCTACAAAGCTGTTTACAAAGAGAAGTTTGCCAATGTTGGAAGTTTGTCTGAACGCATGAGAACAGGTACTGTAAAATCTGTTTGACTTTTGTTTGTTTGTTTGTTTTTAAAAAGGTGAGAAGATTCTGAGCAAAAGAATGTAAAATTATGGATTTAAATTGTGAGCTCACTTTCCTTTGAAAGGAGACTCATATTTTCAGCTGTGTTGTGTGTGATTACAAAATATGTGGAGATTTTGTTTCAATGAACTTTGTGAATTTTGCAGATTGTAGATGAGTTTTGAAAATAGTATTAGTTAGCTGTTAGAATGCCTGAAACTCCTGCTTTGGCATGTATGCATGCCAAGGAACTACTGAGATCCTACTTTTCATATTTAAACGTGCTAAAAATGAGGGAAGGTAAGTAAATGTTCAGATTAATTTCAAAGAATCTTTTAAAGAAACACTTATGTGCCAAATGTAAAATTCCCAAAATACTGCACTGCACAAGGTCATTCAAAGTAAGCAATTAAACAGTTTCTGAAACTGAATGCTGTTTGGAGGTGAATTAGAACTTAAACTGTTTTTTCTCCCACGGTTGCGAGTTGCAGAACTGAGCTATGTACACGTATCTCCATAGGCAGAGAGTGGCTGGGTGCCTGGAAGGAACATATGTGCTTTTTGGGGGGGGTTAGAAAGTTTTACATGATGCATTTACATTTAGATGTATGCATTTATATATAAGGATTTTTATACTTACAGCTTTTCTAGGTGATTTTCTCATCGTTTGATAAAAATGTTGGAGCATTGCATTGCTCAAGAATCTTTAGTTTCTTTTTTGCCCCTCATCTGAACGTTCATGTAATGTTGAATTTAGAAGCTCAGCCTCATCTCCTGGTGTCTTCACTTGCATTGCTCAGGATGCAAGGTTCCTCCTCTTCATTTTGTACAGAGAGTATATTCTGGTACTTCTTACTGATTTCTGAAATTGCACACATAATTCTTAAGAGTGCCATTCAGAATAGTAATGCTTTTCAGCATGTGTGTTTAATATTTAGTGTCCCTCTCATATATAAGAATATAAACAAGTGATCAAGTGACAAATTCTGAAGACTCTTACCCATGGAAAAAAAAAACCAAAACCAAACAACCAGCTTTAAATAGCAAATGGATATTACCCCTGCTTAATTTTGGTGTTCAACAAATGGGATCACTCACTGGGGTTCCTAAATACAAATCTGAGTAACTTATGATTGCTTCACTGATGTTTCTCTCTCAATGGGTCTTCCTATTGCTAAAATAGATTTTGTTCAACACAGGTCTTGCAAAATTGATGGAAGCTGAGGTTTCAGTAAATCAGCTTTCCAAAGAGTTGGTGATGAAGGAGAAAGATTTGGCTTTAGCTTCAAAAAAAGCAGATGAAGTTTTATTGGAAGTAACTATGAAAGCACAAGCTGCTGAAAAGGTGAAAATGCAGGTGCAAAAGGTAAAAGACAAGGCTCAGGCTATTGTGGATGACATTGCCATTGATAAAGCAGCAGCAGAAGAGAAGCTTGAAGCTGCAAGACCTGCATTGGAAGAAGCTGAGGCAGCCCTGCAGGTCAGAATCAGTTATTCTGAACATGCATGTAGTTAATGATTGTTGTTTGTAATAATATGGCTTATGCTTCTGATTTGAAAAAAAAATATTGAAAGGACTAGCACTGACCTGTTAATCCCTGTAGAAGAAAACCTGAAAATTGAAGCAGTGGAGAGGTAAGATGGGCAGTACCTTCTCTGCTCTCGGGTAATAAAGCAGTCATTGAGTGGTGCTACCTTTAAGGACTTTCTGCAGTACCGCTTCTGGGTGACCTGCAAAACTACAGCAATTGCATTACATATACAATCCTCCCAATCATCTTTTTCTACCATCAAGTGATTGCTTAAATAAATAATTTATTTTTTTCATTTTTCAGACAATAAAGCCTTCTGACATTGCAACTGTTCGCAAACTGGGTAAACCTCCTCACTTGATAATGCGAATTATGGATTGCGTGCTACTTTTATTCCAGAGAAAATTAGACTCAGTAACACCTGATCAAGAACGCCTATGTGTGAAGCCATCATGGACTGAGGCTCTGAAGCTAATGAATAATTCAGGATTTCTTAGTATGTTGCTTACTTTCCAGAAGGTAAGAAGTTAATAGTGGCACTATTACTCCTATAACTATCTTTAGAGATTATTTGAAAGTGTTTTCTACCTTCAAAGGTATTTTGAAAGAGATGAGGCTTTTTTGTACCTATAGTTGTACATACCCTCATGACTGTATTCCTTGCCATTTTCATAGTTCATTATTTCAGTAATCTTTTTTCTGGGCGACACAGTTTTGATGGCAGACACAAGTATCCCAAGCACTAGATCAGATCTTGAGAAGCTTGGTGTTATCTTTATTCAGGCAGTTCCTGCTTCTCAGTAGGAATTTGCCTTAAAAGGACTCACTGTTGATTTTTCAAATGGCTCACCATCTCCAGTGCTACCAGGCCTGTTTGCATATAAGGCACTCTAGAACTCTATCTCCAGAATTGTTTGGTGGGGACCTAGGAGGAAATACAGAAGAAAACGAGCTTCCTGTCAGGAAAAATACTGAGGTATTTTGGAATTTTCAGGGTTCTTTCACTAGAAAAGTAGTGAAATGTAGAATGAACTGAGAGCCTTAGTATCAACTGTAAGAAAAATAAAAGCAAACACAGGTTTTTATTTCTGTCAGGACAGAAACTTGTCCCATTTACAGCAAGATTCACTGAACCGTGACACAGGCGAATTTCTCTGCAGGGAAGAGAAGAAAGATGTCACAGGGAGCTGGACCAGAAAAAGAGCTAGGCTGGACTATGGAATGGCAGAATCATGGCCCAACATTAAAATCAAAAAAACCAAGCAGGTTTTGGAAAAACCTGGGGTTTTTGCAACGTTGCAGAACATACTCTTTTACTTGCACACTGATTTTTTAATCTGCTTCAGCTGTGCGCTTTGCTGATGCCTTTTCTAAGCTACTGGAGTGTTTTTTGTTGTGCAGATGAGGCTTGAAACCATGATTCTCACTATCCCCAGGAGCCATTTCTCCTAGTAAGCCATATTGATAAGGCACCGTATGGAAACTTGTACTGCCTCTGTAGACAGTCTGTTCCTGGGGCTGTCCATCTGGCCACTTTTCCAAGTGCTATCTTCACTAAACAGAAAGAGGAAATGAATTTAAAGATAAGGGGGACTAATTATGCACTCCTTACTCAAGCTTCTCTCTAATGAAGCTTCCAGTTTTGGCACTTATTAATACTGTATGTGTTCCTGCTGGTAGTTTGCAACACATACTCAGAGGAGTCAGAACAACCTTTGTGGGACTGAGTTCTTGCAGGAAGTGGTACTGATGAATGTGGTGAAGAATACTAGACTACTTCTTTCCATGATGAGGTACTACACATGCTGTCCTCCTGCCTCATTTCTTGTTTCTAAGTTTGAGTATATATGAGAAGAAAGCTCCTTGTGTCTGGGGTTCTGAGTAGACTATGCTGCTTACTTGTTTGCGAGATTTTTGTGCTTTCCTAATTTTGTTTAGGCAAGGAAGATTAGTGGATGAAATAGTTCCTTGGGTTTAAAATTCATTACTTAGAAGGAAAAGCAAGACATTTTTCAAGCTCTTGAACAGTGATTTCAGCCACTGCTGATTGGTCTTTGTTTCATCTTTGCCATCTCGCTAGCCCATAATTTTGGGTAGGAGAATGAAGAAGTCAAAATGTTTGTCCAGCACAACTTTATATTTTAGCAAATGCTCATAGTGAAAACATCACCATGTCTGATCTTAGGAATAATATAACGAATGTCTTTGTTACTACAGTAGGTAGGGATCAGACAAGTACAAGACAGTCCTTTCTGCTATGCAGAAAAACAGGAAAAGGGTATATTGCTTGACAGTATGAATGGAGGATGATTTTTAGATACATTAAAAGAAAGGCATTAATACATTGCCAAAAAAAAAAAGGAAGATTCTTAATGCCTCTATTGTTAAGCAACCGTTGTTACCCTTATAAGCTCTTCTACTCTCTACATTGCTTAAGGAGATGAATTCCATTTTCTTCTGACACTTAATTATAGATTAACCACCAGCATCAAAGATCTAGCTTTTCATGTTCTCAACAGATTGTGAAGGGGGTAAAAAATCTGAGAACAGAATAATGAAGTTCAGCTGAAAGAGATCACTTTTATGGTTAAGGAAAAAGGGTTAGCTTTGGTGAAGTCAAATCAGTGCCTTGCAGTTTCACCCTTGGCCTTCCTAAAGCTGCATGTTTGACTCCCTTAGCTGTGTTCACACTGGTGCCTGTCTGATGCCATGGTGAGCTTGTTCAGGGAACTAGCCTAGGAGAAAACTAATCACTAGTTTGCTGACTTAGATTTCTGTCATATTAGCTTCCAGACTAGCTCACTGAGCACTGGTGATGTTATTAAAGCTGGGGCAAGAACATCTGGTTGAAGGGGAGAGGAAAGAAGGTACAGTGCTGTAGCAGCAATAACTTACATCAGCTTAAGTTGTCACAGAGCTATGAGTACAAGTAATGTCTGTAAATCTTATGAGTCAAATAGGGATATTAAATGCAAACTCAAGTCAATCTGTTGCAATGGAAGTAGGAGCTATTTTCACCTTAGTTCACAAAAAATGACTAATCTTCTGTCCTTTATGAGAGTTAAAGGCAACAGTGTTGTTTTGTTCATTTCTTCTGTAAGAAGTGGTAGCACCATATTTTTAAAAAGAAAAATGTTTCTGTGAAGCAAACTTTATTCTAAAATCCATTAATTTTTTTTTTTTCCTTTCCATTGACTAGGACTCAATTACAGGAGAAACTGTGGAGCTTTTAGAGCCTTATTTGGATATGGAGGATTATAATCTTGAGACTGCTAAAAAAGTGTGTGGAAACGTAGCAGGTCTTTGCTCATGGACACAAGCAATGGCTTACTTCTATGGTATTAATAAAGAAGTTCTTCCTCTTAAGGTATTTTATATTACTCATTTTAGTTTTCTGAGGGATGACTATAGTTGAGTGGAAAAGATGTGACATTATTTTGGCTAAAAAACATCATGAGTTACAAGAGATTCTTGTTTCTTCACATCCAGTTGTGAAGTCATGCACACAGAAGTTAAATGCATCCTGGCAATTTTTCCCCCTTACACAGCTACCCTGTGGTACAGTTGTTACTTGTGTTCGATGAGAGCCTTAGTACACAGCTTCTTATAAAGCCTGGCTATCTGCAAGTGGGAAATACTGATACTGCCTCTGCTCTCAGACTTGGTGCCAGGCACTATGGTTTCGAGAGAACTTCTCTGCTGTCTGATTGGCCTGGGAAGGAGCACACTCACTGTGGTCTTGGTAGAATCTGGGAGAGGGGACACTGTTCTTGGCACAGAAGTATTCTTTAATGAATTCAGCTGGAATTCAGCTCTCAGAAAGCTTTGGAGTGTCAAACTGCTACATGTGAGTGTATATCCAATAAAGTAAGTAGTCACCTGGCATAGAATTCTGTTGTAACACTGAACTCCAGCAGAAGGGGATCAGCTACCATTGTCTGCATTGCTACAGATAACATTATTTTCTTGGAAATGCTTCGTTTATGAGCATATTGAAAAAAAGGGCTTTGAATGTTTATATAGTGATGTATAATCATTGCTTCTACAGGGGATTTTATGGCTCTTTTCTGAAGAAAAACATTCAATTGGTTATGCTTCCACTGTACAGTCTTGTATTGTGTAAGCCACTGTATCAATGCTATCAAAACACTTGGCATATTATTTTAGTGTATCTAGACAGATCTGATTCAAATTTGTTAAAAGCATGGTATTTTTGATTCAAGTAACTGATAGAGAAGACTATATTTCTGTGACATATAAGTAGCAATTCCCTTTTCAAATAATGGAATGTTCACTAACGAAAACAGAATTTAAAATGTGGCTATTGAGAGCTATAAATAGAGGAGGACCTAGAGGAAGTGGTGGCTTTATATGCAGATGCAACTCTGAAAGCTGCAAAAGTGCTCTCGCAGGTTTTATTTGAGTATATATGACTTAAGATTATGTGTAAATTTAACTTTGTATTCAAGTATTTACATTCTTGTCACACTGTAGCTGATAAAAAACCAAGCATGCATTTCTTGGCAAAGTGGTGCCTATTGTCAGGAACAGCAACAGTCACAAATATTTTAAAACTGAAGATGACAGAGGGAGGAAGTGTTTAAAGTATGCAGGTGATATTGCAGGAAGCACTGGAGTGATGCTAAGAAAATAATTGAAAATAAATGTACAATTAAACTGTGTAAAGCACTAGCATAGGCTAAATCATCCAGTGCTAAAAGCAGTTTTACTGAATGAATTAATCAAGCTGCTTTATCCTAACTGCTGTTTTAGGAGATAAACCCCCTTCAACACCTGCAAAACCCATCCAGTATATTTTTAAATTGCATCTTAACTGAGACTCAGTGCCTCATTTATCTTAAATGTGACAACTTGTTAAAACTGATTAATAGTGACTTATATTTTAGTAAATTTAGTGTGCAAAAATTAACTTATTCCTAGAAATGGATACCTACATTCTTTACATATGTGGCCTGCAGCCTAAGGGTCATTAGTTAGAATCAAACACAAAAAGTATAACCAAATGTTGCCTGCAAGTACAATGCTGTGTAGTTGCTTATCATACACTGGTCACCATGTGTGTGCTACTTCCCTATAAACCTTCAGCATGACCATGAGCCATTCCTCTCTAGCTTGTTACCTAGTAAACAAGCCTGCTGGATTAACCTGATAGTTCTGAAACACTATCTGCTCTTTATCCATTAGATGAAGAATATAACAGCAGAATGAAGCAGCCCTGGCTTTTGCTCTCATTCTGTTAGCCTCCAATTAAACTACTGTGTATAGGGGTATAATTTCCCTTACAGATGTCTCCAGTGATTTTGACTAAGTTCTCCTTAGGCTGTTACAATGATCAAGGGAAGTTCGTCTACAGTTTATAAATTCTGTTTGATACTGAGGATTCTCCCTATAAAACTCAGTCTTAAATATGAGGCTATTACCTTTTCTGCTTTCACTTGTCTCCACGCTGAACTAAAAACCACAGTAAGCACTAAGAGGAAATCTTGCATCTGAGGAAGAGGTAACTGTCAAGGAATATGTGGTGGGTTGACCCTGGCTGGATGCCAAATGCCCACCAAAGCCACTCTATCACTCCCCTTCTCAACTGGACAGGGGAGAGAAAATATAATGAAAAGGTCATGGGTTGAGATAAGGGCAGGGAGAGATCACTCAGCAATTACCATCACGGGCAAAACAGACTCAGCTTGGGGAAAATCAGTTAATTTATTACCAATCAAAACAGAGTAGGGTAATGAGAAATAAAACCAAATCTTAAAACACCTTTCCCTCACCCCTCCCTTCTTCCTGAGCTTAATTTCACTCCTGATTTCTCTGCTTCCTCCCCCTGAGCAGTGCAGTGGGATGGGGAATGGGGGCTGCAGTCAGGTCATCACACACCATCTCTGCCGATCCTTCCTCCGCAGGGGAGGACTCCTCATACTCTACTGCTGCTCCAGTGTGGGGTCCCTCCCATGGGAGACAGTCCCCCACAAACTTCTCCAACCTGTGCCCTTCCCATGGGCTACAGTTCTTCACAAACTGCTCCCATGTGAGTCCTTTCTACAGGGTGCAGTCCTTCAGAAGCAGACTGCTCCAGCATGGGTTCCCCACAGGGTCACAAGTCCTGCCAGCAAACCCGCTCCAGCATGGGCTCCTCTCTCCATGGGTCTACAGATCCTGCCAGGAGCCTGCTCCAGCATGGTCTTCCCATGGGCTCACAGCCTCCTTTGGGCATCCACCTGCTCCAGTGTGGGGTCCTCCACAGGCTGCAGGTGGATATCGGCTCCACCATTAACCTCCATGGGCTGCAAGGTGACAGCCTGCCTCACCATGGTCTTCACCATGGTCTGCAGGGGAATCTCTGCTCTGGTGCCTGGAGCACCTCCTGCCCCTCCTTCTTCACTGACCTTGGTGTCTGCAGGCCGTTTCTCTCAGATATTCTCACTCCTCTCTCCACCACTGTTGTTGCTCAGCAGTTTTTTCCCCTTCTTAAATACATGATCATAGAAGCACTACCACCGTCACTGATTGGCTTTGGCTTGGCCTTGGCCAGAGGTGGGTCCGTCTTGGAGCTGGCTGCATTGGCTCTCTTGGACACAGGGGAAACATCTAACAGCTTCTCACAGAAGCCACCCCCTGTAGCCCTGTTCCCCCTCTCCCCCCAACCTTGCCATGAAAAACCAGTACAAAATTTGATGGTTGTCCATTTAAGTATGTGTGTCCTTGTCAAGGTGATGCCCTCTGGGCAGAAAAACAAGCATTCAAGTCTGAATGCAAAGCCCACATTAACTGTGGAAAGAAAGCATATACTCTGGGGGGTGAAGGGGCGGATTAGATCGCCTAAGAAAACAGATTGAAGTCAAGACATGTAACAATGGAAAAAATGGAGAGTCTTTCAGTAGCTAGTAGAGGCTGTGAAAAGCAGATAAAAATCATGAACTCTGTGCCTTTCAAAGGTTGTTTTAATCACAAAGAATTGTCAGTGATAGCAAAGAAATTGAGGCCAAGATTTTATTAATGTCACTCTGCATGGATCTGTTTGCATGTGTGTGTATGTATATATGTATACATATGTAAATGTGTATAATTTTTTTAGATTGGTGAAGTGAAAACATGGGTTTTGGAATGTCTGAAAAACCTGTGTATGTGTTTGCCTCTCTTATAATGTTTCCCTAAATAACGATGGATCCAAACTTACCATGATACTGAGAAAGTTGAAAGTTGATACAAAACCAATGGAGTGTCTAAGTGAAAAATCTGCAGTGATCTGGGTCAGGAGCAGCTTGAGATTGCATTTCCATGAAGAGTTGTCAGTCAGATGGCCATGTGCCCAGGACAGGACTGAAGCAAAAAGCAAAGATGGTCACCCACCACATCCGCAGAAGCTCATGAGCAGAGTGACAGTGTCTAGTGCAAGAAGCCTTCTGGCCTGGTCCAGCAGTAGTGAGTGCTCAATGGACTGTAAGAACACTGAACTTGGAAAGCTAAAATTCCTGAAACAAGAGAGATGCTAGGAAAGCTCAAAATCTTACTTGCCTGTCGTAAACTATAAAATTTCAGCTGCCTTTTTTCTTATGGGCTCTCCTACTTCTAGTAACATTTCCTGAATTTACTGAGCAACACCTGTTCTTCAGAGTGATCTGGCATTGGTCTGGGTGTTCCATTCAAGAGCAGGGATAGCGTTAAATGGTGTAACTTTTTTTATTGGAGAAGGCATTTTTATTTAAATGCCTTCTTGGATCAGGGCCAGGTATACTCGGTGCTTTGCAAAATTGAGTTTGCAATGAATCAATGAGAAACTTATGGCTGTGTCAATACTAATAAATGAAACAGTACTAAGGAATATTTCTAGACATTGGAAAGTGATCATCTGCATTGTTAAGTTGTTAGAGTGATCCTTAGGGTGAATTTGGTCTTGGCTAAGCAGCATTGTCTCAGCAGTCTCTGGGATCCATTCAGGAACTAGCTTGGTCCAAGGGCCATTTCCACGAGGCTCTCTGCATGCAGCTGTTCTGTTTTAGAGGCTGGGAGACCTTAATGTGAGCTGGTTTACGCTAGTTAACCTCAGTGCCAGAGAAAGGTCCTGGGCATGTTTAATTTAACAGTATAGCTGTGGACTGTAATTACAGGTTTGTTTGTCCTGGTTTTATGTGGAATGCAAAAAGGTTAAAAGGGGCAGGATCATCTTACCAACTGCTATCAAGTCCTCCCTGAGGGCATCTTGGAAAAAGGCAAAATAGCTGCTTAACAATTTAGTCTGTGACCCTTCTTGGCCCAGGTACTGTCTTCATACTTGCCCCATGTAGACAGACACAGAGAACAGGTAGAGGCACTGGCTGGAGCAGAAGTTGAGAGGGTTGTCTGTGTCATTCCCCAGAGTGCCAATGGCAAGAAAAGGCTGAAGCTGCTGCTCTCACACAAGCCTAGGCGTGTTCTAGTGTAGTCCCCTTCTCCAGAGTACGGATAAGAGGTCTCATGTCTTGAATCCTCATGATTCATTCACGTAAAATCCACTTATTCACGCTTTCACACTGCATCCAACTGGAACAAATGGTGAGCCTTTGCTTTGCTGCATGACTCGGAGGAATGAAATGAAGGGTGTGAGTGTGAACCTTGTTCACACAGCAATGCCACTAAAATTAGAAAGGCCACAGTGGTTCTTTGTGGTTGGGAGACACTTTTCCTTCCCACCTGTAATTGGCTAGAAACCTTTTGTATGAAGCTGCTTGTGACTGTAATCACCTTCTTGTGCAGAAGATTCTCCTTGGCAGCAGAACTTGCCTCCTGCTCTCATGGCAAAGCTCTGCACAGGAAGTTGCCAGTGATATCAATACAAAAGCAGTGTTTGTACCCATGTAATTTTAGAAAAATGGAGTTGGAAAGAAAGACAGGGAGAGAGCAAATAGTGATGATTTCATAGGGTAATCTGAAACAAGTAGTCTTTCTGCCTTTGGGAATCACATAGGTTGGTCATCATGGTATATTAGCAGTCATTCTTGTGCAACCAACCATTATTCATCACATATGATTAAGCAGCCTACAAATCAAACTAATACCAAAATGTATTTCTACTTTGTTATGATTACCCTAAAATTGGCTGAAAACCTTGGTCAAATTGTCTGTAAAATAATTTCTTACTCTAAGTCATCTTCTAGAGATCCTGTAAAGTCCCGTGTAAATGATTTTGGGGTTTTCTTCATGTTAGAGTACAACACATTTTTAATTTGTACTCGTCTGAAATATTTCTTCATTGTCCCTACATCTTCAAAACTGGTAGCCTTTTAAGAGCTTTTAAGAACTGGGAAGTCTGTTTTATCAGTCTTTTGCACCTTTCTGAGTAGTTTATTGCTGCACGGAGGTCTGTTTTTCATATTTACAAGGCATAATTTCTCATATGTATTGGGAATTCACATGGCCATTCTTTTCCATCGAGGTTCACGCCCTGCTGTGATAAATGTCAAGGTGAAATATGAATCCACAAAGCCAGGTATAAGTTCTCTGCTGTTCCAGCTATTCTGCCTAGGCTGTTCTTCCCAACTCTCCAAGGTTTTTGTTCCCTGTGTAACCTCACTATTTGTCAGCTGGAGGTGAAACAATACGTCATAACTTTGTTTTACTGCCATTTTAGCCCTCAGAGTTTAAGGGTAAGAGGATGCTCTGCACTGAGGAAGGGGGAGCGAGGGTGAGGTAGGAGAGAGAGGGCTGGTGCAGGGCTCTTTCTGGATCACAGTAAGAAAGGCCCAACAACAGATGGCTTAATAAGGTAACTGCTTTAATAACACAGAATAATAAGAGGAACTTATAATAGCTTGAATGACCAAAAGAGAGTGTTTTCTCTCCATGGGCAGGATCTGCCTTGCACAGCCTACCATGGAAAAAATCTATCCAGGCTCTGTCTGATGCTGTATGAAAGTGGTGTACCCAGCGTCTGAAGGGATGTAAGATTTACTCACTATCTATGTTCCTCTTCTTATTATGGATCTTTTTAAAGCAGTTATCTTATTAAGCCATTTGTTGTCAGGCCTTTCTTATTAAGATCCAGAAAGAGACCTGCACTGTTTCTCTCTCTTTCTTACCTCACCCTCCCCACCTCTCCCCCGGTGCAGGACACAATAACACTGCATCACCTACTCAAAACTCCTTTACTGTTTAAACTTTTCCTGATAGTCCAAGATTCACTAAAAAATAACAGAAGTGGTTCTGAAATCTGCTTAGCTAGCTCTTAACAGGACTCACTGATTTAACAGTGTTCATGTCTAGGAGATGCTGTTTAATGTGTTCTTTGATGAACAGTGGAGTAAAAATATTTCAGCATTCTTACATGATGGAAATTTTATGAGCAGCCATTTTGCTGGCTTATCTCCATTATAAAATATTTGTTTATCTCTAGGATCTGTCAACAAACCCAGAGGCTACAGTAAATGATTTTTTTGCTGACAGTTCTATCAGTACTACTTTGTTGATCAGTGCATACATGCTTCTCTAATTCCCTGCTCACAGACCTATCTTTTGAAATCCACCAGACTTCATGGTACATTTTTTATCATGCCTAGATCTCAAAATATGATCTTGGCTCCCCTGTTTGGTTTTTTTGTTGTTTATTCCTCTGCAAAGAAAGAAGATTTTCCCGATTTTAGTATATTTTGATAAGAATTAAATCTATGTTTTTAGTCAAGATCTAACCTAAAAACCCAACCCATAGTTATACTGTTTACTAAGAGTCATCCCAGAGATTCCTTGTGCTGTTAACTTTTCTAGTGTGATGTAATGCGAGTGTCAAGTTTCATATTTGTAATAAACCAGCTTTTACAGATTCTTGGTTTCCATCTTCATAACACTTACACCACAAAAAATATAAATAAGATACATGATATTTAAACAAGTGTTTTAAATAGAGTAAATGGAAACAACTTTTGTCTCTAAATGTGAATTTCATAGGAACATTGTCAGTCTCTAATCCTTTGCAAACATATAGTTGGAAACACATTCTGAATTCATAGAATACTTTTTTTTCCCCTCTTAGGAATATACAAGTAAAGAGGCCACATTTAAATGACTGGCAACTCATCATTCAAATTTATATAGAGATGTGAGAAAAGTCTCTACAGTTTTAGTTTCCAGAGGAGCAAAACATGCATTTGTTATATTTTTATTGTAGAAGTAATTGATGAGAAAAGAGAGGAGAAGAGTAGGGTTTGTTGTCATTATTATTGTTTTATAATCCATGGGGACAATCTTAATTTTCTTTTGCACTGAGAATATATTACAAAAAACATTGTATGTGTTGCCTCATTTATCTAGTATACAGCTATTTCAAATGTATTGTGATTTCAAATCAGTGATCATTGTGTAATCAATAGATCATTCTGAAAATATTAGTAAAATATAATTTTAATGTTATACTTCTGTTCCAGTTTTAAGTTGAAAAGTAAAAAAGGAAAAAAAACTGCTGTCATCTTAAACATGCATTATTTTAAAAAGTACCCAATACTGTACAATCTGTGCCATTAAATGAATGTTATTGGCTCTTGCCCAATACTAGGTATTCACTACTCTTTACTTTTAAACATTTGTAGGCAAATTTAGCCTTGCAAGAGGGAAGACTTGCAGCTGCCCAAATGGAACTGAATAATGCACAAAATCAACTGGATGAGAAGCAAATGGAACTGGATCATGTACAAGCAATGTATGATACTGCTATGAAAGAGAAGCAGGCCTTACTTGATGATGCTGAGGTGTGCAGAAGGAAGATGAACAATGCCACAGCTCTGATTGAAGGATTAGGCGGAGAAAAGGTACTAGCACATATAAGAAGGTTTCCAGCACAAAGTAGGTGCTCAGTTTTGAGAATACTCCATAACGATCATTAGTAGTGCTCAAGAAATTCAAGGCATGGTGACATCTCGATATCATATGACACTTTATTTTAGTTATATGTATGCTTTTTGCTTGAACTTAATGTACCTAACAAGGTAAAATAATTTCTTGTGTTAACTTAATTCTTCTGTATGAAGATTTATGTCATATCATATGGCTTGTATTGAGATAAGGTTCAGAGTTAAGGCCAAGGAGCCAAATTCCTTTTAGCTTTAGTAAGAAGAGAAATTAGGCTTAATCCAAATAATTACCCTAAAATATTTATAAGAAGGATTACTCTCTTTTTCTTATCAAGTATACGATAATAGGAATTTGAAGCTTGACTAATTTCATGAATTATAGTTGAAGTTCAGATTCCTACTGGAGCCCTTTACAGAATTATGGGCTAATCGTTATCCTCTGCACTGAGCTTGAAATTTACCTTACCTATTCAGATTTTTCTGGCTTCAGCCTGAACGTTTCCAGAGGAAGCAGGATACTCTTTTTTCTCATCTGATTATTTGCTTTGATAATTCCTTGGTTGATTTCACACAGTCAAAATTGGTGAGAGCTTTGACTTCAACCATTGTGTCCTGTGAGGCCTGGACTTCAGCATTTGTTTGCATAGCTGTACTTCAAAATATATCCGTCAAAAACATTAGATACTTTATCATATTTTTCAGTGAATTTCTAAATTTAAGAGCAACACCAAAATAGGAAGTTACAGTGCCTTACTGTGGGTCTTCTGAAGCCTTGTGCTGTGAGTTCTTGTCAGAACTGTTATTCCATTCTACTTTTGAAAATTCAGACAAAAAATTAGAAGAGTATATATGGCACTTGGAGCCTTGAGCCAAACTGACACTGGATTAAATGTGTATTTTCTAAATTTAAAACATGTATGTCCTATCCAAGATTGCATGCAGGGTGATTGGAAGGGAACAGGAATCTGGAGGGAAACAAATAAGTAAAACTCAAAAATAATATTCAGAAAATCACAGAATCATGGAATAATTAAGATTGGAAGGGACCTCTGGAGATCATCTAACCCAACCCCTGCCACTCAAAGCAAAGTCAAATAGAGCAGGTTGCTTATGGCATTGTCCAGTTGGGTTTTGAATATCTCCAAAGATGGAGACTCCACAACCTCTCTTGGCAACCTATTGTAAAAAAGTCTTTTTGCGTGTTTAATTGGAATTTCTTGTATTTCAATTTGTGCCCATTGCCCCTTGTCCTTTCACTGGGTACCATTGAAAAGAGTCCCTCACCATCATCTTTACACCCTCCTGTCAGATATTAGTACAGATTGATAAAATTCTCCCTGAGCTGTCTGTTCTTAAGGCTAAACAATCTCAATTCTCTCAGCCAAGGCTGCCTCCAACCTTTACACCCCTGATCAGCTTCTTCTTGTTTGCAAGTCTGAGGTTCAGCAAACTGCCTTCCCTCATTACATCCTCAGTTACCTGTGCTAAGAATTTTGTTGTCAGTGCACTCCTGGATTGCTTGTGTCTTGCTGCATTGGCCCTCCAGAAGATATCAGAGTGCTTCAAGTCCCCCCATGTAGACCAAGGCCTTTAAATGCAAGGTTTCTTCCTGTTGTCTGAAAAAGACCTCATCTACTTCTCCCTGATCACATTGTCTGTAACAGATGCACACAACATCACCCATGTTGATCTGCCCTTTAATCCTAACCAGTATGCTCTCAACTGGCTCATTGTCCATCCCAATGTCTCAGCTGCATTGCTCCATGCATTCCAGCAGCTCTCTCACATAAAACTTGCCTCTTCACATTCCTGGCCTGTCCTTCCTAACAAGCCTGTACACACCTATTGCAGTAGTCCAGTTGTGGAAGCCTTCCCACCATGTCCCCATGATCTCCATGAGATCATGACTCTGCAACCACATGCAGACCTCTAATTCCTCGTTTGTTCTCCGTGCTGTGCACATTAGTGTACATGTACTTCAGAGAGGTGCCCAGCTGTGCTAATTTCCCAGAAACACTGTGAGATCTATCCATATCGTTCTGTCTGGTAGGCACTTTTTGTTTATGTGGATACACTTGGGTTGGTTCTCCATTAACCCTGTTTTATTGATTGCAAGGTCCCCACTGTTTATATCACCCTGCATATTTTGTTTGCCAACCCGGTCCTCCACTTCCTCACATGATTGTTAGTCATCCTCTCCCTCCCACTTTGTTCTTCCTTTAAAGCACTTCTTACCAGTTTGGCCAGCTTGTTGGCAAAGGTGCTTTTTCTCCACTTGGTCAGGAGTTTGCCATCTCTTCCAAGCAAGCTTCTACTTCTGAAAAAAATGATTTAACACCAAAAATACTCCTGGTTCGAAGAATAATTGTTTACCAGAAAGAGATAAATTCTTAAGTTAGATCTTCATGTTAGTTTTGTGCCTGCTTAATATAACTTCCTTATAATATTTTACATACAGCTTCGTTGGACAGCAAGCAGCAAAAACTTTCAAAATCAAATTATTAATTTAGTGGGGAATGTTCTTCTGGCCACTGGATTTCTCTCTTACTCTGGACCTTTCAATCAGGAGTACAGGAATTTGCTGCTCCAGTTGTGGAAGAAAGAGATGGACAACAGCAAAATTCCGTACAGTAATGTAAGTGTTCATGCTCTGTCCTGCCCTTACTCTTTGCCTTGCAGAGAAATAGTGTTCAGAGCATTCTGTTGCAGAAAAGTACATAATTGGAAGATTATTTACAGGCTGTCACATTCCATCAAATTTTTAATAAATGAAAAATCTGAAGAGTTGACAACTGAGCTTCTAAAAAAATGTGTTTTAAGATCCTCTTTATACTGTCATGCTTTGCAAGATTGGTATATAGGACATTGCTCTGGCAAATCTGAGAGAGGGATGCCTTCTGAGGTCAGCTGCTCTGGGAAGAAATTGCATAATATGGGCAACAAAGTAAAATTTATCAGCTTAGAATAGATTTACCTTATCATAAGGGGTTCCATCAGGTAGTCACAGTTTTCCCCCATAGTTGGTGTTTTTTTTGCAAATGCTACATTGTGTTCATAATTTCAGTCATAAAGTCAAGCAAATCAGCCACATTGAGCATTTACTGTCAGTGGAAAATATGTATATGGAAGAAAACACCAGTTGTAACTGTCTCCCTCCACATTTTAAGTTATCCCCTTACAAGGAATAACTTGTGAATATATGGTTGAGAATACCACCCCACAACTGATATTACTGTGCCCCTATAGTTTTCCAGGCTGTCTTTGAAGCAGCAGCTCCCAAGTTAGGCACACAGGATGATGCAGGGGTGGGGAGATTGTCTATGGCTTCTGGGTTGGGTGGGAGTTGTGCCCCAACCAACTTCCGGGGGCACAGCAAGATTTACCCTATTTCCACTTTTACCACCTACAGTCTCATGGGCTGCCACTAAAAATCTGCGCTCTGATATCCACTTTTCACTCTGAACTGTAAATCTAGAATATCAAGGGTGACTTTGAATGAAAGGCTTTTCATATATTTCATATTTCTGGCATATTACATCATAAATTCTTTAACCTACTATTCCTAATATATTAAATTTTGAACACAACAAACTAGTCTAGGAGTAAAAAATCCATTATTTTCATTTAGGAGTACTCAAGTACAACATTTTAATAATCTAGATTTGCTAGAAAATATCTGTAAAATGGGACTAAGCAGTTTTTCCTTTTGAAAGCTTCACACTTTTATTCTTAGTGCAGCTTGGTTAATTCTTGATTGACATAAAAATACTCTTACACCAAATTATAGAAAAGACCACTGCACATTTTGAACCAGGAATTATCAGCTCTACATCTCCATGTATTATCAATTAATACCCACCTGTCATATCCTCTGCTGTGTACCCACACGATTTAATTTAGTTTAATTTGAAGTGTCTTGTTGAAATGATTAAGTTGAACAAAACCTGGATATTTTAAAACTTGGTTTACACCACTTGCTCCAGTCTAAGCCCTTAAATCCATTTACATTTGTCACAGGCTCTTCTCAGTCTGACGTTACAGCTTCTTCTCAATTAGCCTAGGTCCGTGCAGGCAGAGGTGGCCTAAAATGCAGCAGAGCTACGGTCCCATCATGCAGCTTCAGTTCCCTGCCACATCATATACTACCTTTATTAAAGTGAGCAACCTGCATGCCGGGACTATGATACCAGGCAGGTTCCTTTACATGAATCTTGTTCTTTCCTTTAACCACTATCTGCCTCAGGAGTGCTGGACCTGACAGCTGTTCTGGTGCATAAGTTTTGCTCATGTCCAGCAGCAGCCTTGTCCCTATTCCGTGGCTTTTAGGAGGTCTGTCTAATATTCTTCCTTGCACCTGGAAGACATATTCATGCTGAAGGCAGAATTTAAGCCATAATAATCAAAACTGCCTGTCTGAGTAGTCTGCCCATGTTGTCTTCCACCTGGTTTTGTGAATACCTGCCTATATTTTCTCCAGCGGTATATGTTGGAGAAATAGTTCAGGGAGTCTCTCTTACTCTCAGTGCAGGAGTGGAGGCTTAAGCCCACATGGCTCCTGTCCTCAGCTGTCAAAGCTTTTGACAGAGCAGGTGCTGCTGGAAAGTGCTGGGAGCAAGTGAGCAATCTGTGTACAGCTGTGGCTGCACCATTGTGAAACAGCTGCAGGTAGATTAGTATCCCTGCTGCATCTTCTGTTCAGGCTCTTGGGGGATTTGACACTTAAAACCTATATTGGGGAGACCTCTTTGACATTAGAGGTTTGTCATGCTGTTCATCTCATAGAAGTTACTTGTGAATCTTTTTTTTTACATTAGGTGGTGCATAATGCTTCTCGTAACAGTGATTAACCTTGACCTGACAGAGTGAACCTCACAGCCCAGCTCAATTTATGCTATGACTTACAAAGATGAATGATTCTGACTTGCCCAACAAAGATCTCTGAAAGCTCCTGATGATAAATAATACGTAAGGCCAAGGTGGATTTATTAATAAAGTACCAGTAGCAGAGCAGTCTCGGGCAAGATTCTTTACCAGTGTAGTATAGGAGTTATCCTACATACATTCATCCCAGGGAGGCTCTTTCTCAAATTCAGTGAACAAAATGTTCGTAAAAGCTACTTACCTTGGGAAATATCTGTCAAGATTCTTACCATTTAAGGATAAGAACTTGGATGTATAATGTCCTTAGAAAGCAAGACATAAAGAATTAAAATTCTGCCTCTGTGAAGGTGTTCTGACCACATTATTACTCAGCTGCATCCTTAAAAATTTGAGGAATACTTTTTGATTTTTTTCTGTGTTGCTTTTTTTTTTATATATGGACAGGTTAGACACAGAATGCTATAATTAACAAGTTTCAAACCATAATTACCATTCTGTTTAGATAGCTGCCATTAAAGACAGGATTATGATTTCAATGACAGTGTATGGAAAAGAGTTTTAATTTTTTCCAGTGAATTAAGTACTCACAAAAGGCAGCATATGGGCTTCTCTTGGTACTTCACACCACAGGAAAGAAAGCAGCTTTGCAGTTCAAGCAAAAGGCTTGACATCTGCCTTACTTTGTCACAGACTAACTGGCTGTGGGTGTATGAGTCATTTAGGCATAACAATTTAAAGAGAGGTGTTTAAAATTAGCTATCTATCTCTGTACCTAGGCACTTAGATTAGCTAAGTTTCAGAGTTGCATGGTGACTGATACTTCCTGCTGCAGTAAGAAAAAAATCAAAGCTCTTTA
>VZTL01026217.1:0-33081 GCA_013400535.1 Scopus umbretta
AAGGGGGGGGTGGGGTGGGGAAATCAAAGGCCTCATTTTCCACATCCTCTCATGTGGAACTGCCTACCTCAAAATAGGTTATACTAAAGACTAAACCAGCGGCTACTGTTCTTGTAGAAAGGTAGCCTAAGTCCCAAGTCACATCTTTATGAGCCAACACTGCCTCCTATCTTCTGTTAGGAGAACACAGGCTGTTATTCCTCCACATCTCAGAAAAACTTTATAATCTCTTTATAATTTGTAATTCAATATTTAGAAGCATTAGGTCTCGTATCAAAAATGTAGTCAGAATGCTAGCTTAAAACCAAAAAGCACTGAAACATCCGCTAGGTTTTAAAGTTAAACGATGTGCTTAGGAGCCTGATGAGCTAAACCTCACTCAAGAGCAGACTTTCACAATAGTTCTCAGAAACAATCTCTTAAGTTTTAACCAAGCCCTCTTATAAACACCTAGCTAAAAAAAATTGCATCTCCCCTCATGTTCCTTTGTATCTTGCAAATTAATACATTTGGAAACTTTTCCTTGGCCCAGTGGGAGTTGTTTCACCTGCTCCGTTAACCTAGCAGATATTTCTTACCTACTGAATGTGGCATAGAGGTCCCTTCACTCTGTTTCCTGGCTTAGGAAGGTTGAGTGGCTACTTTTAGACTCTTTACTTCACCTGTCTAACCAGCTTCTCGAAAAGTTTCCAGGAATGAACTTCTGGAAGTAACAGGTTCATAGCACTAGCTGGTCCAATAAAATATAGAGACAACACTTAAGTGCACATCAGAACTTGCACATGACTCGTGCTGCCCCTCTATAGTAAGTCAAAGGACAATCCCTGCAGAAGGTATTCTCTGCATTAGGTTGCTTTTCAACAAGGTTGACCTTATGGGACTTCTTATTTTACCTCTACAGTTGTGATTATGAGACAGCAGGAAAAATAAAAACACTTCAGTGTTCAAAATCCCAATAGTAGCATCTGCAGGTTTAAAATATCCAGTATTGCCCCGTAGAACAGGAACAATCTCCAAAGTCTGACAAAATTTCCAACGTTTATTAATGAGCATGATATAACAACAAGCTGATCTTATAATTTAAAGGGCATGAGCATGTCATTCGAACTATTCTTAATATTTATACCAGTCTCAAGGTGGGCAATCATGTCTTAACAAAATGTAGTCCACACATCCTAACAAAAAAGAAGAAAACTGTGTTCTAAACCAATACACTCAACAGGGCTTTAAAAGGATTTTTGTTCAAAAGAGGAGTGTTAATCACTTAACAGAAATCCCAATTAGAAAGGTATTTTAATTACATATCCACAACACTAAGTTTTTGCAAGCCTACATTAAAACCTGAAAAGTTAAGGATCACACCACCCACAAGTTTTTTTGTGAACACAGCTAAGTAAAATGCAATGCTTGCTTTGAGGCAGAAACAACATCGACTGCATTAACGAGTACATCACTCTGAAGTCTTTGTTAATTTATACAAAATTATGAAGGAGGAAAGTTAATCCATTATTCTGAACTTTTCAATCAAACAAAGTGTCAACATCATGAGAGAATCCAAACATTTAAAATAGTCAAAGCTTATCTAGCCATGCTCAGTATATTTGCATTAAGGCCATATTTTGTAATGGTTTGCACTGAAGTATTGCATAGCTGAAGTTTTCTCGGAACTTGAGACAGTTGTGAATTACAGCAAGGGCAGTTCCCTGACCTGAACAATGTATAGATCGATACCAGATAAGCAGATGGGAAATGGGAGGATGAGGCAAAGAAAGCAGTTTGCCTGAAGTCCCACGTCACTGGTAAAGCTGGATTAAGAAATGGATCTTTAAATTGCCATTGCAAAGTCTTTTCCATATTATGACCCATGAAGTGGATTTTTAAGTTAATACAGTTGAACAGAAGACAAAAAAAACCAAACAAAAAAAGGGTATACAACATTTCAGCTGTTACTTATGCAGGGCAAGAAACTTTTTGACCCTACTGAGTATTAATGAAAGAGGTAGAAATACAGTGCATTTATCCTCCCTCCGAGGAGCCCTTCCAAGGGATTTGGACGTATTATGTATCCAATTTTCATTTGTTCATCACTTCAGGTTCTTATGCCAGCTACATTTTTAATTTCTGCTTGCTAAGGACTAGGGAACTGGCAGCTAATCAATAGTGTAATTAAGGAAGACCACTGTTCTGATTCAGCAATAATCACTGCACTGTTTGGGTGGGGACATTTTGTACAAATAACTTAGTAATTTAGACACACCATGCACAGACTGGACAACTATGTGCTTTAATCAAATACAACATATGCATGAAATATAAGATACATAGAGACCAAAGTGATTTCACACATTACACGTCCAAGTTGTAAGCACAACTTCCACTCAAATTCATGGAAACCACAAGGCTGCACTGCCCATATTAACTCTACCTTACCAAAACAACAAAGCCTGTTCTGACAACAGCAACAAAACCGTAACCCATATTTATACCAACATGAGATTAGACTTGATAGGAAGGGAAATAAATACAACATTTCTCAAATAAAACTTAGCCTTCAGATTAGGCAATGAGACGACAATCTTGTCACAAGGTTTGCTTATTTACCACCCACTAGCTAAGCCGTGCTATCTGGCAGCGCGTGCAGTCTTACCACACCGAAAAAGGAGTCCAAATGGATTGGACTAATGCAATTTGAGGTGTTGTCTTTCTGTCAGAGGTTATTCTTCCACAGCGGGATCACTAGAAGAGAGTGTGCCTGCTACAGGCTGCTCAGCTGCTACCGTTCTTAGTCTGGTGTGAACTTAAGGTGAAATTACTGATGGTTCAAGTTAACACCCATGCTGTGAAAACTCACAACATAGGAGCTAGAATGCATTCATTGCCTGTACCACTAAGTCAGCGCTGTCTGCAGAGGGCGAGGTGAGTAGCTGAGGCACTAACTTTACCCGATATGAGATAAAACCTGACAGAAAATGCACTGATTTCAGTCTCACTGAAGGTGGTCAAACCAACTCATTCTACCATCCAAATGGCATAAACTAAGAGCACAAACACAGACACAGAGTTGCCACATCTTCTGAATCAAGTGGTGCTTGCTAAACACTTGATTGTGTCCCAAACTCATTAGAAAGTGGTTAACCAAACAGGAATTCTCCAAGGAGCTCAGGGTACTTTTTGCTGAACCTCTTTATACATTGAGGACAGTAGAATAGAAAAACTGTATTATTTGATATTCACAAAGGTATGATACAAAGCGTACAGTTCTTTTCAGACCCACAAGACTCAGTCCTGAAATGCAGATACAAAGGGCACGTTAAATTTTAGTGCTCAACCCTCTGAGCAAACTGTCCTCGAGATACCTGGCCAAGTCACATAGCCTCCCATTAGGGGAAACCATGAAAAAACAGCTCCTTGTTAAGACACCAGTGTCTTCTGAGAATCACCACTCACTGACCTCTGAAATGTAAACTACAGATTTCTCAACTCCCCTATCCCTTTCATCCTCTATCAGAATCACAAATTCTCAATGCTCACAGTTGTTTCCCTAGTCCAAGTACTTTTCAAACTGTTCTCTCTCTCCAACATCTTCTCCTCTCCTTCTCAGTCTCTTCTTCTGCACCTCATAATGTTGTAGGTTAGACATAATGTAAAACCTAGCATCAGAATTGGACTGACAGCGTTGCTAGCACTCCATAAATGCAGAGATAAGGGTGTTGCTACCTATCATTTTTTTAATGTACCAACAAATTTGGGAAAAAGACTGTTATTAGAGTTGCAGGAATAAAAAAGAAGTCAGTTGCACAGCATTAATGCAACTGGTTTCAAATTTTAGACAAGACAATTCTTAGTGGGTCATAAGCTACTTAACACAGAACTATTATGCTTGGCAACCCTCTATAAAGCACCTAGAACAAGTACCCTGCATTTGATTGAGTCTCCTAAATATTGCAGTAATATAAATAAGCATTGAATAATTACTGGAAAGCAACCTCTTGGATTCCAAGCCATGCATTGCCCTTTTTCTTTGGAATTCTGCTTTTCTGAAAAAACAAAATTAGTAATAATAGTAACAAGAACACTAAATTCCAATAATTCTATTTTCTTTCAGAAAAGGGTTGTATTTTAGAAATGAGTGACATGAATTAGATGCAGGTACTACAGGAGAAAACTGTTCCCATCCAATTAAGTACTCTGCAAGTGAGCAGATAAAATAAAACTCAAGCACACTGTATTTGTAACTTTATCTGTAACCATTATTCCCAGTCACAGTTCCCGGAGTGCATTTGTTCAAGAGTGACAAGAACTTAGGTTCAGAAGGACCCCCAGAAATATCTCAGCAGAAGTCTCATTCATCTTCCAGGCAGCCACACAAACTTCAATAGATTTAAAATTTGAAAGGGACATGGTAAAGCCATGCTGTATTACCATGAGAAGTGGCAACAATAAGGTAGGCAGCAACAAGTAAATGCCAACAGGGGTGGGAAGGCAAAAAAACCCCAAGATTAAAACATCACTTGCTGTGGAAAGAAACTCAGTAAAAACAGTTTTGGTCCACAGTGTCATTTTGCATGTACTACTTTAATATAATGTCTTCCTGTTTTGCTTTTCAGTCGTTTGCACATTAAAATCAAGACAATTAATATAAGAATAAAATGGAGGCTGCTCCTCTCTTGTCGACCGAAACGAGGTAAACAATTTACTAGGAAAGGCTCACTCAGAGTAAGCAACAATGAAGATAATTTGCCTCACAGTTCTCTGCACTAAATTGGACCTGGCATTTATTTTGGCACAGTGTAGGGAGACAAAGAAGGAGGAGGGAAGGGGTGGGGGGGGAGCTTCAAAGAACAACTAACTTATTACTGTACCTGAAGCTTGTATTCCTGTACCTGAACAACTTTTAAACAAGAATATGTATTTTCATATTAGATATTCATCATTACTGTACAGTAAAGAGTAAGATCTTTCAAAAGAACTGAAAAGTTACCCTCAGAGGGTTGGGGTTTTTTTTGACTGGGTATAAATAAGATTGTCTGCTAGAAATCCACTTACGGTTGGGTGAGGTCACGGGTAATGAAGTCTGAACTCTTGAAGAGGAGGAAGATGTCACTGAGAGCTTTACATTTCAGAGAGCTGTTCATTGCTATCCAGTAGGCATCCTAAAAAAAAAAAAATCCCAAAATGCACCCTTACTAGCAGGAAGAAATGCAAGCTGCAGATGTAGTAGCACTAAATATTATGCAACATTTGAAATACATGCAGAAATTTATTTTTTTATTTTAAGGAAAGACTCATTAGCTGTTACAAGAGACACAACAGTTACTGCTTTTCTTATGAATACTCTGTTTAAAGCAGAGCAAACCCATTTAAAAAAAAAAGGTAAGTTTTTGCCTTACTGCTTCCAGGCACTTTCCTGGAAGGCTCAGTTGAACACGAGATTCCCTTCAGAATATAACACAAAAACATTTGGGTGCACTCATCCTTCAAGTGTAGTTAAAGAACCTAAAAACAACTAGAGGGAAGTTTATTGCTTTTTTTAAAAAAAAATATGTTTTTTAATCTTTATCTGAGGCAAAGTTTTCAACTAGTACCCCAGATGAGATGAGTCTGACCATCAGGTGCACCCTTTGCTGGGTTAGAAACTGGCTGGATGGCCATGCCCAGAGAGTGGTGGTGAATGGAGTTCAATCCAGTTGGCGGCTGGTCACAAGCAGTGTTCCCCAGGGCTCAGTACTGGGGCCAGCCTTGTTTAATGTCTTTATCAACGATCTGGATGAGGGGATTGAGTGCGTCCTCACTAAGTTTGCAGATGACACCAAGCTGGGCGGGAGTGTTGATCTGCTGGAGGGCAGGAAGNTGACGCTTCAGGACATGGTTTAGTAGACTTGGTGTTTTGGGTTGGTGGTTGGCCTAGATGATCTCAGAGGTCTTTTCCAACCTTAATAATTGTATGATTCTATGATTCTATCACACAGGTGCCTGTGAGAAGGATGCAGGGTTTTATGTAGGAACGACCGTGCTGTCTTGCATCAGCCTCGCCAAACAGTGCGCCATCTAGCTCTAACCACCAGGACAATTTGTGGTATCATGATATCTTGACAATCACTCCTTCCGTTGTCAGAACCACTAGTCTCTTCTACTTTCCAATGCATTAAGATAAAACAAACAAACAAAAAATCCTTATGTTAACACCTGTTACAAGTTTTGGGAGTCAGCACTCTTACCCTTGGAGCACTCCAGTTAAGTTTAGGAAAAACACTACCACCCAAGGAACTTATTGCTTCTTGAACTTTAGCTGTAAACTCAGGAAATTCTGGTGCCTGAACAAGAACAACAACAAAAATATCAATTTCAATACATTTAATAGTGAAGTGTAGCCATCTGCTAAATACCATTTTAAACACATATTGCAGAAGGAATAAATGTGTCCAAAATCAGGAACTAAGAACTCCACAAAAATAATTTATTTATAGAAATAAATCACTTAAGAATCAACTCTAACATTCTTTCAATCAGAGAAAATCGAAAATACATTTCCAGTTCTCACTCCCATTACTATCAGGACTATGAACTTCAGGGGAAAACCCGGAACTTCATAATGTTCATCATGAACACTGCGACAGCTGGCAACCGTGCAAGTCAAATAAACGGACCTTAAATACATACCTGTTGTTTTATACCTGATGGTAGATTACTGCATACAAGTAAGACCCAAGAAGATTTAAAAACAAACAAACTTTCAAAAATATTTTGTTTAGAATTAAGCATCTCTTTAAAAAAATTCAAAATACAAATATTGTAGCATTCTGTCAAAGTATGAAAAGGTAGAAAGAAATCAGCTCTGTTTTGAAATAGTTCTCCAGTTGCACAGTAAGAGAGCAAATGTAAATAAATCAATTCATAGGCAATTTGAGTGACAGCTCCTCATTTAAGATTTAGTTTTACAAAATGTTGTTAGTAGTACTTTAACTAATCAGCTCTTAAATTAGATCTTAAAGTGGCTCCTTAACAATATATTGCATCAAAATAGAGGACACACTGCAAAGTATGGGTTGGACTAGAAAACCTTGTCTTGTAAAGGACACTGTCAATATTGTAAACGTCAGACGGGGAATAAAACAGCTCAGGATGCTATAAACTCCACTCTGAATGTGATGCGAGAGAAAAAAAACAGATCACTGACCTTTAAAATAATATGAAAGGATTTCAGGCATATGTCAAAGATTTTTCATGTAGTAGGATTTATAGCAAAAGCTATATAAGAACACTATTTCTGCCTGAGTATTTTTAAACTCAACTCGAAGACAACTTCTAGGCTAAAGCTAACTGATGTCTCTAAAACAACAAAGCCCTCAGAACCACACAAATGATGAAAAGAAGTTCATACATTTTGGCATCTCCTTTCTGCAGCCCCCGCCAAGTTTCAAGCAAACGCTTGAAAAAACCCCTCTCACATTTTAGCGCAGTGACCTAGGTGGAACTTCAAATATTCTGAATCTTTCCTTAGTACATTACCTAGTCTCCACGGGAAACTACATTTGCAAAACTGAAAAAGCACTTCTTGTACTTTATTTTTAGAGCTTCAGTCAATCTAGAAATGGCTCCTGCAAGAAGTAAAACTCTGCATCTACGGCATTCTGTTCCAATCTCTTCTTGTTTTGACAGAAGTCAGGAGTCATAGTATATATGTAACACCAGCACATACTAAGCCTCCCTGGGGAAACGTTACCATCACGTCATTTGATTAATAAAAGTGAAGAAATATACACAAAAGGATAGCTCTAAGGCTGCATAAACAAGCTAGATTCCAACATTTCCCAAATTCTGAATGCCTGACTTCACAACCATCAATATTAATGCACTTTTTTTTTTTAAACGCAGAGTTTTTCTACAATCCTGTACTCTAATTCTTCTACAGAATGTAGAAGGGGCAAGGGAAACAAGTTCTACCTGATGAGTCAGGTGAGTCATCAAATCGGAATAATCGCAAGCACAGCCCACCTTACTGGTCCCTGAGCGAAGAAACCAATAGAGAATTATAACCTGGGATTTATTGTTAGTAAGATACAAATGTCCTAGACTGACAGTGAATGCAGAACAGCTGTCTCCAGCCTGTCCCACTGTTCTTTACACACTACGCTCCCTAGTGTCTCCCTGTTCAGCTTCCACATTGCTGCTTGATCCATTTTCATCTCTTGCGGTAACTCCAGATGCAGCTCCCCACCCTCCTGTGTTCTACACAGGCTGTTTCTTCACTCTCTTCATTGCTGTCAAAGTGGTAACAGGCAACACTTAAAAGCACAGAAGACTATTTTCGTTCACTCACTGGCCTCAGACCAGTCCCTAGTTTTCCGGTAGAAAGCATATTTGCCATGGATGGAGTCTTCAGAGCAATCATCTACCAAATTTATGAGATGGTAAAGAGGATATTGTGAAATTCTACCTTTACAGTCTCTTTCTTTGACCAAATTATGTGTATTTTTGTAGGAACTAGCCACGGGCACAAACCACATTCATTATTAACCATTTTCAAAGTTCCAGGTTTGGTGAAAGACAAAGCCCTGCCAGTCTCTGAACAAGAGCCACCTTGGAGGCCAAAACACCTCTCTTCTTCCTCTACTCATGCTTTTATTGCTGAGCATGATGTTGTATGGCATGGAATATCCCTAAAGACAATTTGGGTCAGCTGTCCTGGCTCTGTCTTCTCTCTTTCCTTTGCCTACCCCCTAGCCTAGTTGCTGGGGAGCGGCGTGGGGCAGACTGGGAAAAGACGCTACGCAAGGACTGTTCCACAACAGAATCACAGAACCCTTTAGGTGGGAAAAGACCTTTCAGATCATCAAGTCCAACCGTTAACCTAACGCTGCCAAGTCCACCACTAAGCCATATCCCTAAGTGCCACATCTACACATCTTTTAAATACCTCCAGGGATGGGGACTCCACCACTTCCCTGGGCAGCTGGTTCCAGTGCTTGACAATAGCTGAAAGTTAACTCCATCCCAGACAGCCCCAGTAAACCATTACCTGTAAAACTGCAATCTGTACAGAGTACACGATGCTTACCTCGCTAAACTGAAATCACTTGGCCTATACCCTTCGGATGGCTACCATCCCTCTCGATTATGTATTTCCTTATTGTGTTGTACACTATAATGAAACCTGATTCAAAGGTCTGATACTATTTCTTTAGCAACATTAACATGAGCTTTGCAAAAGATAAGATGGATACCAAAATCCTTGTTCTGAATAATTTACAATCTAAGGCATCTACTTTATCAAAGCTTAGATATTTGAACTGAAGCTATCAGTGTGTGAAAATCTGGCATGTATTAGTTTTAGAATCTAGGCTATAAATTTTGTGCTAGCATAAGCAAAACTCAAAGCAGGGCTGTGTGTACCTAATCCATCGGGAGCTATTCAACACTATGTTGAACATTAGGGAGCTAACAGGGCTGAAGTTATAGTATCGATGGCAGACAAGCGACGCAAGTGTATTAATTCTGATAATGATAGGGCAACGGCAGGTTTCAAAAAAGATATAAAAAAAGATCAAGGAAGCCTGGTTCGTATCCATCATAATCCCGATTCTAAGCCAGGCACAGTGCAAGGAGAGCATAAAGACAGGAAAAGGAAAAAAAAAACCAAAAACAAAAAACGATGCTAGAAATGTACTTAGGAGGAAATAATGGCACAGGTGTAAGAAGAACTGAGAAAATTGAGCTGCAGGGGCTTCGTTTCTTCTGCATTCAGTCTGATTAAGTAATTGGGAGATATTCAAAGTGGTGAAAATGAAAGACAGCTATATTTAGAGCCATATTTCAGTTCATTTCCTATAGTCTAACAAGTGTGTGATTGTTGGGGATGAAGAAAAGCATTTCATTTTCAGTTAAATAAAATTAAGCCAGCAAAACTTTTTTAAAGTTACAGACATCTATGCTGCCATCTGTCTAGAATGGTCTGAAAAATGTTAAATCCAGCAACAGCTATCTCTAACTGGCAACAAATTTGTATCACGAGGCTGCAGAAAGGATACTGCTGACAAGCTCCTGTTAGGTTTTTACAGGACCTTACCTTAAGTGTTGTAGTATTCTCATCATCTGACCACTGTTAAAAATAAGAACAAATCAAAGGTTACTGGTTTCCTGAGACATCCTTTATAATTTATGAGAACGTCAGAATTCATACGGCTTCCTACAACACGTAGGAATCAATCATTGCCCTGGAGCTTCTGTAGCATAACATCATCATCCTCCAATTATTACTTATTATTATTATGTTGTAAATAAAGACAGGAAAAATACTGTATATTCAGCAGACATACTGTTCCAAAGTATGGATAAAGGAAGACACCTATATATTTTAATTGTATTTTTATCACAAACTTGGACATTTCAGAACTCAACAGTCTTCCCTGTCTAAAGCTTGTCTCCAGCTCCAGCACTTCCATCCCTAGACACATGATCCATTAGTTTCACTTATATTTCTTTTTCATCTCCTTTTTTTACCTTCTGTCACCTTGTGCTTACAATATTTTTCAGTGTTTTTCTTCTAGAATACCCTCTGAGCTATTATGGCCTCAGAAACTTTCACTGTTTCTTGAAATAACTTCTCTAAATGCACTCCTCCTCCTATTTTTTCAGGGCATGAAACAGCATTAAGTTAAATTCCAACATCCTTCAACATCCCCTACTCATTATTACAAATGCAATTACCAAAAAATAAAAAAAAATTAAAAAGTCTTCTGTGAAAGAGCATAGAAACATTTTAAACCTTCCCTGACGTCACAGTACAAATAATGATGTTTTTAAGTTTTTCAGGGCAACTACCACGTGATTATTATTTTTGTGAAGTATTCTCCTCACCTGTAAGTTATGCAGGAAAAATTAAACATTCATATTTTTCTCAAGAGATTTGACATTAAGCTGCATTTTATACTGACCTGTATTTCCTCTGCATCATCACTGCCCTCCTGAGCATGACTTGGCGGATCTTCTCTAAAACAAAAAATTAGCAGGAAAAAAAATTAAGCACTGGAATTTGACTTGACCATATACATTACATACCAGCTGTTGATCTCAAAATGTTTTGTAAGAAGATTAAGCCTCAAAACCCCTAGCAGGGAAAATTCAGAGCAAACCAGTACAGAAAACTGAAGATCAAACACCCTGGCATTGCCTTGGACACTACCCAAAACACTTTGCTTCTTTCACATTAGCAGATCACTTTCTGCTCTGAAAACGCCATCACTGAAGCTTTTCAACACTCTGTTAATCACTCTTTTCCAAATTCACTGTACTTTCACAGAAGCACAAATTAAACAAACAACAACTTTTTTTTTTTTTCCCAACAAGTTAAATTTAAATTATGCTTTGCCTCCTTACTCCTTTTCCAAATAAAAAATTTAAAAACTTGAGTTTCAGATGTTGGCCTGTGAACTTCTGGTTCTGAAAAGAAAATGTCCTCACACTCAGCACGCAGAAGATCCTATGTGAAGTGGATACCAGTCATTAGCTTCTTCCTCCTGAAAAGTTCCTTTTTCTACACAGGTACAATCTGCTGTTGTAAACATTAGCGTATCTGGGAGAAAGCCCTTGATCGCAAATATTCTTTTGAAGTTTGACGTGACTTCTGAAGTTCTTTAGCCAGTATAATTGAGTGTGAAGACCTTAAAGGAGAAGACCAAGCTCTTGAAGACAACTTTTTCACAGCAATTCAGTGTAGCAGAGAGGGTAAGTTCAAACGTACGTCCCTGCCAAAAGTCAACTCGTCAACGGGCCAAGTCTCTGCAGTCCCTTAATGCATAGGGATTATGCAATCCCTTGCATAGGGATTAAACTATCAATTCAGTTTTCAAGGTCTAGAGCTCAGATGCCAGTTCACTGAAGATGAAAAGCGATCTTGGCCTTGACTGCAAGATCGCACTCACTTCTAGCTAAGAAAGTTCAATTCAGTGAAAAAATGGTTTCTAAGAGGGATTTTAAATTGGTAACATCTTAAAAAGTATGATTTAAGTCAATTATACAGCTGTCTATTATGCCATTGAAGACAGCAGAAATTGTTTGTATAACATAGCTGTGAAGTCAAACCCTCTGTTGCAGCTTTTCTGAAGGCTGATTAAAAAAATAAATGGCTGCCGCTATACAAGTTGCACAATTCTGCAGAGGCAGGTGACAATATTATTTCTTATCCAAAATGGTTTAAAAAAAAAATTCTAATTTTCTGGATACCTTTTATTTAAAAAAAAATAGTTTTAAAATTAAAAAAGACCTTTCATCTTTACAAGGTGTTTAAACAGCTTCGATTTATATACATTGATTCCTGAGAAATTAGACATATCTCCCTTACACTCACAGCCTAATTGGTTGCTCGCTGAGAGACAAACTACCAGTTACGAAATGATGGAGTCTGGATGGATTTCTGAGTCTGACCATTAACAAGATGTATGCATGCAATAATCATCTTACAGGGAAGCCATACAGCGAGATTCTAAGCAGAAAACTAAGAACAAGTCCTGGGTTCTTACCAACTGTTTCTCATATCTATCCACCTCATTATGTGTATACAAAATAGTCCTGTGAATATAAAAGAGTATTAATACTTGGAGGGTGGGGGGGAAAACAGTCTTTACCTTCCTGAAACCACAAGCGTTCCATCATCCAGCAAATATTCTTTCACATTCTCTGGCAGGGGAAGTATAACACTGGAAGAAACATGAGAATTTCTTTAATAATGTATTGTTAATATTATTTATTACAATAATAAGAGTTGGAAAAAAATATTTTTTTAATAGAACATACCTCAATAACAGTATGTTTTATTCTCTAGCACTATGAAAAAAAAAACCACATTACTCTTTCTCCCCTCTCATCCCTTCCCAAACAGCAATGCTCATTTTCCCTCTAGGGAAGGAGAGGGAAAAGAGGCAAAAATTTTAGATGAAATGCACAAAAACGCCCCACTCCTTCAAAGCTCGAAGAAATTCAGAGGAAGGGTGCGTGCGGCCCCCGAGAGGCAGACAACACGTTGCTCAAACTAAAGGCTTCCCTTCCGAGATCCGAATCAAGGTCTGCCTGTACCACCCGAACGTTCCAAAACCGCAGGGCTATCGCTAAACCTGCCAAAAATACGTCTGCGCTAACCACTAAAAACCGCGCAGGATTACATGCCGGGATTACCGAAAGCCTGATGTCGGCGCTTTCTGATCCAACAGGGCAGCTACCTGGGGCTTGACTTCCCTGGGTTACCGGCAGTTCTCCCGGCCCGCAGCAGCACCTCAGGAACCGCAGAATTCGCCACAGCTCCCAGAACCGGGGAGAAACAGGGAGCCAGCCGCCCGGCCCGGGTGCGCTCAGCCCCCGAGCGGGAGCAGCAGCGGCGCGGCCGTCCGCCGGCGCCCCGGCAGTGCCGGCAGCAGCGCAGGCAGCGCGGGGTGCCCGCCGCCGCCGCTGCCCAAAACACCCCCTCAGGGTGCAGGGACGAGACCCCAGCCGGCGGCACCCCAAGCTGAGGGCCGGATCGAGCCTTCCCCCCGCCTCCACGGCAGCTCTGCCCCGCACAGGCTGCCCGCCTCCCTCTCGACCCTGCCTCAACGCGAGCCCGCTTCCGACCCAGCCCAGCCCCAGGGCGCCGGGGCCCAGCCGCGCCCCTCGCTCCCCTCACCTGCGGATGGTGACGGCCCGGAAGAGCGGGTACCACACGGAGAACTGGCAGTGCGCTACCTGCTCCTTCTTCATCCTCAGCCCAACCCGGCCCGCCTCGGCCCGCCTCGCCCCGCTGCTCCCGGAAGCTCCCGCTCCTCCCGGAACCTCCTCCGCAGCTCTCGGCGCCAACCGGCCCGCCATCGGCGGTGCACACGGCGCGGCGCCACCCGGCCCCGCCTCGGCGGTGCACACGGCTGCTGCCTCCACTCGCCTCACCCGCCGCCTCAGCGCTCCCGGTGCGGCTCCCGCTCCCCGTCCCGGCCTCAGCGCTGCCCGCTCCCGGTGCGGCTCCAGCTCCCCGTCCCAATCTCAGCGCTGCCCGCTCCCGGTGCNCTCGGCGCCCCCGCCCGCGGTATCGGCTGCCCTCACCCACCGGGCCGCTCTCCCGGCCGCCGTGCGTGTGGGTGGCCCGAGCCGGGGGTTTGCCGGCCTTGACGGTGGAAACACGGGTGGCCGTAGGGAAGCCGCGGGTGTTTTTCCCGCCTGGCAGGCTTTGCTTCCTTGCTTTGCGTGTGCTCGCGTGGGATGTCATCTCTCCGGCGTTGTCGCGGAGCTCCACAGCGACAGAGCTGCTTCCCTCTCCTTTCGCAGGGCGGCATTTCATTTTGTCGGGGGGCGAGTCGAGTCATAACCCAGGAGCGGCGCTCTTTTTGAGGCCCGCGGTTCTGCCGTCGTCCGCGTGCCCCCCGCGCGGAGGGCCGAGTCGTTTCCATCCGGTGCTTTCCTCAGGTGCTCTCATCTGCCGGTTGAGGCCGTCTCCCCAGGCCCCCTCATGCACCGGTTGTCCGGAAGGTTGGCAACAACACGGAAGGTGCCGCTAACCATCTTCTGCTTATGCAGGATGGCCTTTGTTGTTGTTGTCTGTTCTGCAGGGCGAGAACCAGTTATTTTTCCGTATGTTATTTGGTGCAGAGCAGGTCATCCCCGCTGCGAAATACCATGACAAAAGTGAAACATTTCCCCGCTTTTTCCTTCTCCCTCTCTCCTGTCAACTTCTGCTAATTAGTTGATTCTGTTGCTAGAATCGTATTGCTGAACTGCAAGTCCGCTGCCTGATGGTAACAAGTTTAAAGTGACTTTTAGTGATGTTTCTCTTCCGCGCATGTATCTCAGTGTGCTGTTGGTCAAATTGTGCGTAAAACACAACCGGTGTCCCTTTTGCACGTTCTTTATAAGAAACGCTGTGTTTTGCTTTATCTTGAGCTTACCTTGGGGCACCATTGCTGACCTTCCATTGGATCTGGTTGCTGTCAGCTGGGATGTGTAGTTTGGATCAGAGAATATCTTTTGAAAAGCGATTTAGAAAAGCTAATCCATCTATCATGGCTTGGGTAAGTTAATGTAAAGCCCCGATAGCTTGGCTACTCTCTAAACTGATTCACAGGCCACAGTTGCCTTAAGATTTTTAACTCCTGCGAAGGATAATTTGGAAGCTGTAGAATGGTTGGACGTTGCCTTGAAAGGAAGCTGCTCAATAAGGGAATAAGCAAAGGGAATAAAGTTTTACCTTTTATAAATGGTACATCTGTTTCAGGTCGTAGTTTGACCCCCACATGAAAGAAATGGAACAAGTAGCATGGTTTGCCAGCAGTAGCCTGTAATACTAGCCACAAAAATCATCAGAGGAGGTAGGAGTGAGCCAAACATTTTCCATAATTTACAGTTCAAATGCTGTTGATTCATGCTAAGGCAGCTGATAAATGTGGACACTTTGACATATTCTTAAAATTGCACTGATAACTGTTAAAAATTTATATTCATAGAGCTCACATAATCGTACGTCACGTCCCCAGGCTGCTGTGCAAGCCGCGTTGCATTTTTAACTCAAATGATGCAGTGATAATTTTATGAGACAGAGTAACCTTCCTGTCTGAGGGCTGCAGGACAAGGTCTATTCTGAAACCTAACACAGGGCTTTAGAAACATAACGTAGTAGCGTTAAGGTTAATTTTCAGTTGCAGCTAATTTTGTTTATGAACAAAAGGTGTTGCCGTCCTTAACAGCATGATTAACCTGAGGTACCAGAATTTCACCTTCATTTAACCAAATGGTATTTCAGCTTTCCAACAGCAGAAATTCTTACTTCTATACAGTCAGCTGAATTTGGAAAAAAATTACTTTTTTGGTGGAACTTTAAAAAATGTCATTCATACATAGAGTTATTGCACCCACTTGTGGAGGAGGTCAAAACTACAGAAGATGAGAGATGAGTCTTCCTCTCATTTTCACCTATTTTAGTTTTTAGTGATAATTCAAGCCACGGAAGCTATTTAATTCTATGTTACTTTGTCACAAGCCACCCCTGAATCTCTCCACTGCAGAAGAGAGCAAGGTGTGTTGTAAAAGAGCTTCTGCCGTGAGATGTGGTTCTAGTATGTATTAGTATCTCATATAGATAAGTATTAATACTGTTGTACAAACCATTATTATAGCTGCTTGTGGGATTTAGGGTACAGTTATGGTAATCCGTGTTTGAGAGAGACACACTGATACTTGCAGGCTTGTGTAGAAGGATTAGTATGATCAATGGAACAGGATTTCCTGTGAGAGGAAATTCCTCTTTTAAGAGGAAGACTTTTAAGAGGAAGACTTTTAAGAGGAAGACTTACTCAGCCCGATCAAAAAAAAGTTTAACAAGGATATGGTTCGCTCTCTACTCTCTTGATACGTTTATATTGTCAATCAAAGAGGCTATAATTCGTTCCAAACATAGGTGAATTTGTGGTAGCTAGGTACGTGAGGTTTTTATATTTGTAAAGCTGTATACTTCAGGCATCATGCAGCGCCTCCTTTGACTGTTTCCTCTGGATGACCAGGAACCTCTTGGAACTGCTATGCTGGGCTGCACTGCTTTTGCATAAGTGTGGTGGAAAGCTTGATCTTGTATTTTAGAGTTGCAGCAAGAGACCGTGGCCATTGTCCAGCTATAGCTCTTAAATGCTAAGTGAAGAGAGTTTGAAACATTGCTGGCTCAAGAACAAATGGGTAATGGTTAACTGAACTAACGTGGGATAGAAATTGGAAGATAAGCAAATGAGGTTCTAGAACAGTTTTGCATACAAATAGCAGTAATGTAGATAGTAAACCTATGTAGTTTTAAGATGGAGCTTCATTGCTTTAAGAAAGGATTATAGAACATATTTTTGAAAGAACGGGATTAGGTTTAATAGGTCAGGATTCCTTTTCAGGACTTACGTTCCATAAAAACGATTTGAACGTTTGACCACTTTGACCTGCTTCGTCCAACAAGACTGTCTTAAGAAAGAGCCTGCCCTGTGTACATGCTGCAGAAATGGATTTATGTACCTTAGTTTTAATCCTGTTGATAACAAGAAATATTTCGTACTACCTATTCCTTTTAACTACTTTGTGGAATTAAATGCAAATCCAAGCTGATTGTTGCTGCATGCTCTTAAATATTTCACAAATGTTATAAAAGGATGAAGATGAAGTAAAGAATGAAAGTGCTAAAATTGGGTATGACAGAGAAGGTGATCACTCACTTCTGGTGCTGTTCATTGCTGGAGACCCCACAGAGCCTTGTTAAACCCTAGTTGAAGTCAACGTAAAGATTCCTGTTGACTTTATGGAAAGATTATGACCATCAAAGCTAAGAATGATAGAGATCTTTAAGATTCTCTCGTTTCTCCTGGTGTTTAAACTGGTTTGCTTCTTTGCACTGTCTTTTTGTTTATGATTCATGCTGATTTTCAGCACTTCAATATTACAACTTAGTATCAAGATGAGCTTCCTTGGAATAAGAGCTTCTGTGCTGAAAGTGCCCCGTAGCTCCGCGGTGAGACAGGGGACTAATGGTGAATCTCTAATGCGTCGTATTTTTCTGCTGCCTCGTGTGCCTTTCAGCTGGAACTGGATTGAGAGAGTGAGCGGGACAATCCTGTCTTCCTAGGGAGTGTTAGGCTGAGGCATTGAGCTGCAGGTGCGGAGCCTTGCTTTGGGCATGTATTCAGCTGCCCTTTGCACGGCTAGCCACATGTTAGCCACATGGTTCCCAGCATGAGAGACTGAAGTGCTTTGGTCACGCTAACTCCACGTGCCACCTACACTTGCAACATGCGGGTGGCTTTTTGACCTTGTTTTTTTGGGGAAGAATT
Organism: Scopus umbretta; assembly: GCA_013400535.1. Lineage (NCBI taxonomy): Eukaryota > Metazoa > Chordata > Aves > Pelecaniformes > Scopidae > Scopus > Scopus umbretta. Next base: position 17,811 of record VZTL01026217.1, read on the forward strand.
GAGTAATTTACATGTTTATTTGCGATGTGTGTAAGGTGGAGGTAGGTTCTAGTTCTGATTCTTTCTCAATAGCAGAGGATTTTTACCACTGAAGTCCTCTTGGTATACGTTTTTTTTTCCACTGTCACAGTGGAGTGTATAGTCCTGTCGTGGTAATGCTGTGTTGACAGAGCACTTCACCCAGATCAGAATGAAACAATTTGACTGAAATGGATCAATTTTGTCTCTCTGTGTGTCTGACCTTTGAATAGTTAAGGAGGGTGTCTTCAGCCAGCATAGTTAGTTACCTGGCAGCTGATAGGACTGTTACAACTGTGTAAGTCAGGGATTTGACCCAAACTTCCGCTTCTCTTTGAATTGACTCTGAAACCATCAGGTGCAGCTGAGAACATGAATTGCACTTGCCATCACATGCCCCTAACTTTCTCCAGCAAGTTTTATTTGTTAATTCAGAATGCAGAAATGAACCTTTTAACTTTACTCTGAAAGCAAATATTGACTTTGTTTCATAGTAATCTGGACTTTGCACAGGAGGGGAAAAGAGTGACATTCCTGAAAATGGCAGCTGAAACATCCACAGAAGTTCCAAAAACTGCTAGACAGTTCGTCCTTAAAGAAGAGGTATAGCATGGTTGGGTTTGACACATTTTTTGTTGTTAAATAGTAATTATTTGAGATTGACCAAAATGTTTGTGAGTGCAGAGTAAGAAACGCTACAGACGCTGTATGTTTGCAAAGTCTATTCAATAGACAGAACACTTCTTCCTGATGGTCAGAGAGTTTAAAAAAGGTGGCATTTCTCTTTGTTGAAATAATCGTACAAATGATCAATGGGGAGAGAGCAATCTACAGTGTTGCATTATTTTAAGCTTCTTTTTTTTATTTTATTTTGCAGCTATTTCTTGTATTGTCTGTTCAGGCTGTTTTCCATGTTCAGAAGTAATGCTGATACCTCTGAGAGACGATGCAAATCGGTTGATCATGAAACTCAGCCTTGTTTTCCGTTCCTTTAAATGATGAACCACTAAGAGTTGCCATAGCATTTAGGATTGTACCTTCGATGCTTTCTGAAAGGGTTTGAATTTAGATAATTTCTGTTTGAAAGACATTAGTAAGGAGGTAGTAAGATTTTTTTTCAAAAATATTGCACTCACATCTTCACAGATTCAGAAAATATCAGGTCCTGAGGAAGGAATTTGAAGATACTTCTGGGTGCTTATTAGGATCACTTTCACCCTAATTTAAACTGCCTCTATTTGTTTCTGTTCTCTTTTAAGTGAATTCTTAAAAGTTAATCTTCGGTGTTAAAGGCAGGTTTAACATAAATGTAGTTTCTTTTATCCAGCGTTCCTTCTGTGGAATGAACACAGTCTTGTAATTTCTTTAGGTTTCAAGGTATGAAACTTTTTCAGGAAAGGAGAGACTCACATCGCTGGGATATATTTATGACTTTTCCCCTTGTTTTTGGTTTTTTTTTTAATATGAATATTTCTCCAGGATAAAGGGTTTCATTTTCGTAAGCTTTTTGGGTTTTCTGTTAAGAACCTGTGTTTTTGCAGGTAATGTTTTCATTTTATCCTCCCCCCCCAAATGACTCTTAGTTCTTGTCCTTTGGAATATTGTACTCTTTGGTATCATTAGAAGTTTGTAATTAGATCTTACATATTTTAAGCTATTTAGTTTTTTCAGTCATTTTGTGGGATTAATACAGGAGAGTCTTTACCGTGCCTTTGCCAGTGGGCCGTATATTAAAAGTGGTTCTGTAACACTTCAGTAGCTACGTGCTCTGATGTTGGAATATCTTCTTCCATGAAAGTAGCAGCTGATCTTATTTCCTTCTTCCCGTTTCTGAGAACCCAAAATCAGGCTGTTGCAAGCAAATTTTTGTTGTAAAGCAGATGTTATTTGCCCATCAAAGTAATAGAAAAAGCAATAAAAATAACTCATTCTAAAATGGAGCATGGTAAGTGCAACACATCCTGCAAAGTGTCCTTAGGCCTTAAACAGGGGATTTAGCAAAGCAGAAGTTATGCTTCTGGGCCAGCTTCCGCAGGTTTTCATTGTGCACCTGACAAGGCAGGTGACAAAGTCCTCTTTTTCTTCTAGGGAAACCTGGCAACTTCCAGTTTTCTTACCCTGTAGGCTGTTAGCATCAAGAGTTTCACCAAACTTTAGAGGATTGTTGAACACTTCCACTGCAAATATTTATGCTGCATGTTCGATGGTACTTTTTCATTATTGCTCTGTGACAGTAGAGGCCAAAAGCTGTACTTAAGCATGTCTGATTTAAAACAAGATGCTTTGTTTGATGTTGTTTTGTACACAGAAAACCTACTTTTTTCTCTTTTTTCTGGGGTTTTTGGTTGGTTGGTTGGTTGGTTTTTTCCCTTTCTGGAGCTCGCATAGGTCTAATTTCTTACAGACCTGGGATATCTTTTTCCTCTAAGATTCCTGGGGACAGAGATGTGGTTCCGATTTCAGCCATTTTCCCCTTCCTGGTTAGCAAACGATAATGTGGTGACAAGGAGTGATGATTGCTGGTTCTGCTGAATGCTGCAGCAGTATGGGACCACGATCAATAATCTAGTCCTTTGTGTACTCTGCAATGTTTAAAAAAAATTATTAACACAAAACATTTGGTTGTATTTACTTAACTGAAGTATATATATTCCTCTCCTTGGACAACCAATGGAACTTGATTTTCTTCTGTTTCTGTTTTGGCTCTTCCTGTACTCTAGTTCTGGAGTGATTTAGGAGTGAATGCAAAGCTATTCAAAATACACCCGAATGCTTCCAAACAGAATTACTCCTTGTACCTGTAATGAGCACAATATACCTCATCTCCCTTCCTGCTGTTTTTGTGACCCCAAAGCCGTTAGAAAGCCCTTTTGAGAACACATAGCTCTCCTTTTCCAATTCCTGTTATGTTGGAAATATTATACTTTCCAAAATAAATGCCCAAACTCCTACATGTGGAATACATGCAGACGCGTTTACAACCATAGGAGCGCTATTGTTATTTCAATAGCCTATCAAAATGATTGTTCTGAAGAACACATTTTAAGAATTACGTGAGTTCATCCAGCTCAGTTATAATTTACTGGACACCTGAATCACTTCTGATTTGCCTTCTGCCTGCAGCTGATGCTGTACTGTGCTTCTGTACTCTAGTTACAGCTGCATCATACACTACATTTCATTTCTCTATATTCTTTTTTTAGTTGGTGAATCTCTCGGTTTTAAGTTCCAGATGTACACGGCCGCAGGGGCCCTATGCGCTCCTTGCCCTGCGCTAGAGGATTGCCGTGTGCCAACCACATGAATGGCCCCTCGGACTTCATCCTTTGCTACAATCTGATGTTGTGGGTTTTTTTCCCCAATCCTCTTTTCCCCTTGCTTATGCTTCCTCCCTCGCTGCCAGCAGTGTGTCTTGTTAGGCAATAGGAAGTGACTTGTTCATCTTACTGATCACTTCTGATTTCTGGGGTCAGACCTGTGGCCAACTTGATAGAAAATTCTGGAGACAAGCTTTTTGTCTGCCTATACCTTTAGCAAAGCTTAAAATACAAGTTATGTTAAAAGAAATAAACCGCTGGGCTAATACCTAGGGATTTTTCCCTTGTGAAGGAATTACATAAAAGATGAGGAAACATCACAGGGCAAATAAACTCATTTAGCTCAGAAAAGACATTTTGTAAAAATGTTAATGCCAAGCATTCAATCGGCAGCTCTCCGAAATCCTCAAAGGGCAGGTATGTATCGCTGCGCGCAGTTACAGAAAACGGCCACAGTCTGAGATCACGGCAAGAAAAGTTTCAAGATAGTTTGGATGTCAGTCTTGCATGCTTGGCGATTAGGCTTCCTGATAAGTGGGCACTCATAATCGCCGGCGTAGCTAAAGTCTGTGGAGACCAGCGACCCTTTTTCAGCTGAAATGTGACCTTTGCAAAATCCTTCTAAAAAGATGAGGACTCTCCAGTACATAAAATCCCACTGAATTCATTGAAACATGGTTATAAAAGTCACGTTAAGAAAAATTACTGGGCTTATCTTGGAATAAATGTGGTGTTTGGTTTTTTTTTTTTTTCCCCCGTAATAGCTACAGGAACGCTGTTGCATGTTCCTGCATGTATTCTGATGCTGAGATTTTGTCTTCAAAAGAATCCAAAAATAGTTGTGTTGTTTCTCCCCTTAGCCCCCAAGTATCTTTGGGATTGATCTTATAATGTATTTAACACAGAATTCTTTATTTCAGGTAATTGTAGAAAGAAAATGGTTGAAGCTTGAAGAAACAACTTATACTGATCCCTTTGGTAAAACCAGGTAATTGCCTCTCTGGCATTTCAGGTTCCTATCATGTTCCCGATTGTACAGACTAGCCCCCGGCCAGAGAATATGAGTGTTACAAACCTATTACTCAACGCAAGATGAGGTCTATTCATTGTGTAATTCCTTTATAGCTTGTACTGGTCAGAGAAAAAAAAAATCTTACTCTTGGAGATGTGCTAGCATGTGGGATCAAATTTGGCTCCTAAATTCTTTTGGGTGCGTTGGACCCTGGTTTACCTTGCATTTTCTGTTCCTTGTAAAGATGCTATGCGGAAGCAAGTTCTAGCTGTGCAAACAGACTGTGATGATCAGAGAGTCTGTCCCGTGACTTTTCTGGTTCTTCATTAAGGGTTTCTTTTCTTTTCTTTCTGTATACTATTGACAAGCTACTGTCCTCTTGTATATTATCACACCTGTCCAATTCTTTTCTATGCTTTTTGTTTTGCTGCGTTTGTCTAGATGTGACAACACAGCTTTATTTCCCTCCTCTTAATGTATTAGATTCTGTACTGATTGCTTTCTCTAGTGCCTTCCAGTTCATTAGCAAAGTAGCCTTCCAAAAAATAGCGAAGATTGGAGCATTTGTGAAAGGATTTGTATTGCTGGGGAATTTCTGGTTGTCACTCATCCCATTGCTTGTTTTTGAGAGAGAATAGCTTTGTTTTTTCTTGCCTCTGTGCTCCTCGTGTGCTCAAGTAACTGAACCGAGAGTTCACAGTAACTTACACAGTGAACCTTATGCAGAAGCAAGATGAAAGATAGAATGCACGTGGTCTTGTTACAAAACTGGCTTTCAAAATCTGACATGTTTAATATACAAATTGCTTTATTTTGCACTTTTCCAGGATCACTTTTATAAGACTTGCCTCTTCTGTGACAATCGTTTAAGTCTTTCTCTCTCCCTTCTTTAAGAAGGCAAACCAAAATTATATTAGACATTTTATAGTGCCAGTGCATGACAGGGCTTGCCCAAGGCCAGCTGTTTTCTTATGGGGCCTTGCTGTGTGATGGTATATTTTACTTTCAAGTAACAGTAGCAAGGGTAGAAGACGACTTACAAATAAAATGGATATTGTTCCTTTTAATGTATTCATTTGTTCTTTTTTCTATGTGAAACAGAACTTGGGAAACGGTAAAGCGTACTGGCAACAAAAAGGGCATTTCAGCGGATGGTAAGACATCGGTGACTTTGTTTGCATTTTTTCTGTGAAAGTTCTTCTGGTGAACTCACAGTGCAGAGGCGGAGCCTGCCTCTCTCTGAATGAGTGAGGATGCAGAACAAACAGCTCAGCAGAGCTAGCTATACCCCTGAGCTAATGAAAAGCTAACTTAAGTACTGAAGAATCAGAACCGTAGCGGTAGGAGTGTTTTCCCAGGATCACTGTGTTCACTTTAGAGCAATGGAACAATTTCAAAGACAGGGTGAATGCCCTGATAGAGAGTAGCTCACAGACTGGTGAAGTGGGTCTGCTGTTAGGGGCAGGGATACAGTTCTTTTTGGGCAAAAAGGGGACAGGATTTAGCTGCAAAAGGAGTATAGGAGGGCGTTCCATACAGTGGCTTCCAAACAGTCTCTGCAGGCAAGAGAGCCCTTCCCTAGATATTGGTGGGCTAAGGCTTGGTTTCGCTTGCTACGTGTGCCTCTCATTTGCTGGGGTACTTTGAAGATCCCGGTTTGGGCCTTTATCTCACCACACATGATACAAGGAGCTTAAATCCATAGTTCAGGATTCTGGAGCAGGCATCTAAACCTTTAATGCTCGGAGTAGCAGCACTTGGAGTCCTTTCCAGATCTAGCGCTAAATACTCACTTTCTGCTATACTCAAATAGTGAGTACTTGTGTCTTCCGTCGCTGTTTATAGGTGTAGCAGTGATAGCTGTACTACAGAGAACTCTCCACTACGACTGCATTGTTCTAGTGAAACAGTTCAGGCCCCCAATTAACGGCTATTGCTTGGAATTTCCTGCAGGTAAGTGACTGAAACGTTAAGATGAGTCGCATACAGCCGACAGTTAAGCGTGTTTAGATGTGCTTGGAGCGTCAATCTGAAGTAGCTCTAACCAGAAAATTGTGGTGAGCTCTGTAGCTCAGTGTGCTATTCAAGAACGGGAATATTTGATAATGAAGAATACAAAATAAACATTGTTCATTTTAGCAGATTGGAGGCATTTTGCGCAGTAGCCTGCTAGTAGAATATTGCGTTTCCCTCCACTCTTCCTTTCTGTAAGAGCCAAAGCATTTGGCTTCCTTTCCTCATGAGAACATTAACGCCAGAGCCAAAGCATTTGGCTTCCTTTCCTCATGAGAACATTAACGCCAGAGCCAAAGCATTTGGCTTCCTTTCCTCATGAGAACATTAACGCCAGAGCCAAAGCATTTGGCTTCCTTTCCTCATGAGAACATTAATGCCATGTCCTGGGAAGGTAGCATGCTCCTGTGGCTAATCAGTTGAAGACCGGGGCAGCAGCACGATGAATCCTGGGAATGGGAGTCCTTCCTAGCGCCTCGGTTTATCCCTCTGTAAACGTAGGGTAGTGACAATGTTTCACCTCATTTGTAAAGCTGGATTAGATCTCGGGATGGGTATTGCAATTCAGTGTTAACTTTTTAATTGTTCTTGCATATTACTTCTCTCACAGGCCTCATTGAGGAAAATGAGACTGCAGAAAGCGCGGCGTTGCGAGAGTTGGAGGAAGAAACTGGGTACAAGGGGGAAGTCGTTGAATGTACTCCAGGTCTTTGCTTTTTTTTATTTTTCCAAAGCTAATTCTGTCTGTGGTGGGTACGCTGAATGTCTAAAATGCTCTAAACCAAAGGAAAAAGCTATGCAGAAAAGTTTGTGCAGATTAGCGGAGAGTAGTATCCCACGGCTGTTCCAGTAAGACTTTGGTCCTCTGAGTCAGTTGCTGAACTCCTGTTAAACATACAGGACTAAAGTCACAGTTTGGTGTCTGTAGAGGAAAACTTTGCTCTTAAGATCCTTTACACAAACCCCAATTATTCAAACTGTGATTTGGCATATAAAGGTCTAAACTGCTGGACTTAACGTGAACCACATCTGGGAACTTAGGCAGAAAAACCAGCTGCAGTCTGAGTGGAGGTCACCCTCGTGTCAGCTGCGGGGAGGTGACAGTACTCAGGTTCTCCAACCAGAAAGAAGAAAGGAGAGAATAACTGGAGTAAATCCAGAGATCCTTTGGAACGTGACTGTTGCCAATCCAATGCTTCCTACATAAAACAAAATTAAGGCAAAATGAGGATTGTAAATAAAGCTTGAGAAGGGAGGTAGAAAGGTGAGTGTTGTGGTTTAACCCCTGTCAGCAACTGAGCACCAGCCAGCCTCTCGCTCACCCTCCCTGCCCTGGTGGGATGGGGGAGAGAATCAGGGAAAAAAGTAAAACCCGTGGGTTGAGATAAAGGCAGCTTAACAGCACAGCAGAGGAAGAGAAAATAATATTAATAATAATAATAGAATACACAAACAAGTGATGCACAATGCAATTGCTCACCACCCACTGACTGATGGCTCAGCCCGTCCCCAAGCAGCGATCGCTGCCCCCCGGCCAACTCCCCCCAGTTTCTATACGGAGCCTGACGCCGTATGGTATGGAATAGCCCTTGGGGCAGTTGGGGTCAGCTGTCCTGGCTGTGCCCCCTCCCAGCTCCTTGTGCCCCTGGCAGAGCATGGGAAGCTGAACAGTCCTTGGCCAGTGTCAGCACTACTCAGCAACAGCTAAACCATCGGCGTGTTATCAGCGTTGTTCTCATACTAAATCCCAACCACAGCACTACAGCAGCTACTAGGAAGAACACTAACTCTATCCCAGCTGAAACCAGGACAGCGAGGCAAGTTGCGTATGACTTCAGGTCATTACAGTTGAGACTTGGCTTTTGATTATCTGGTACAACTGCATGCTGGGGACTGAGAGATGGAGACAGGTGATGGCAAAGTTAGAGTCTAATAGGCTGAGGAAGCCTATAAGGGAACTATAGTTTACAGTTTAATCTTCAGTTTGTGGAGCGGGAAGTAAACTTAGGTGCTGAAAACAAGTCTTAGAAGAAATACGTAAAAGAGCTGAGAGTTACAGAAACATTACTTTTAAGAACATGTGAAAACAAACTTTTCACAACTCTTCCAGCATGAACTTCTACCAAATGTATGTTCTCCTATTGCACCAGATAAATTTTTGTGCAAGTTTTTGTTAAAACATCAAGGTCCTGACTTCTGCTTTTGAAAAATTAACCTCTACGTGTGCTTGTCGGCAGCTCTCTGCTTGGACCCAGGTTTGTCAAACAGCACGACACACATTGTGAGCGTCACCATTAACGGAGATGAGGCTGCGAATACAAGACCTAAGCAAAAACTCGGTGAGTTTTGTACCATTTATTTGAAAATTCCGAGAAGACAACGAAACAGTGGGTTTAAAAGAACTACCCCTACCACTGCCTCTCTTCTGTCCCAGCTGATTTAGATGCTGTCCATCCTTCAAATCATACCCTGCAGTCTAGATAAGCAGAGCCGTGTTTCTTTGCTAAATTTGCTGTGGAGGCTTAGATGTTACCTGCCAGGCATTGGCACACCCAGAATGAGAAATCTAGGTGCCAGAATTCGGTGAGGGCCGTACGCACTTGTGAGCCTAGATGTACCCGAGTTGTGGCTTGACCCTGGAAGTACTGCTAAAGCGTCACTCACGATCGGTCAGCTATCGATGTGCTTTTAGTTGTAAACTCAAGTGTATTTCAAAAATCCTTAACTTACTATTTTTTTTTTTTTTAACTCGCAGATGATGGAGGTACGTTACGTAGCGGTGCTCACAGAGACAGTAAGGTCAAGTGTGATCTTCGTATGCCAAGTTTTACTTGGAAAGTGTCAGTTAAAACTGTTTTTTATTTGGGCTTGGTTAATCTCCTGACCCTAATGGCACATGAGATTGGCTTTGGCCTAGACATGAAAATTCCCGTGGAGCGTTACCGCATCAATTATCATCAAGTATTGCACCAGTGTCTCAGGAAATACAAATTACTGAATCCACAACAGCTGTACATCAAGCCCCAAAGGAACAAGTTCAGATAGGCAGGGGAGGTGTAAGTTGACACAAATGTGTCAAGAACAAACCCTTTCTTTGTGCTGCTTCAGTCTTCAAACACTTCTACGATCCATCACGCTACCCCCATAAGCCAAACCAAAGTCCACTTCAGCGGTGCTTTTTCCACCCTCAGAGGGGAGGAGGTCTCCTTTCAAAAGGATTCGTATCCTCCGTAGCCATCAGCTTTACTGGTTTTCCCAGCTCTTTCCCAGTTTCTTTCTGCCAAACCATTTTTTTAATGACCCCAGTCACTGCCTTCCCCTGTTTAATCGGCCTTTTTGTGATACAGGAAGGCTCACGGCTTTTGGGTGGTGATGGGCATTAAGCCAGGTTGTTTCCCCTTCCAAGTTGTAAGAAACAGGGCACTGAGGTAGACTTCTTCCACTGTTCACTAAATTAAAAAGGTGCATAAAATTTTTGTCTTCTCTCCTAGAATTTGTGGAAGTTATCTCACTTCCAAAGAACGACCTACTGCAAAGAATTGATGGTAAGAACTTTCTGATGCATCCCGTGCACTACTGTGAGCTTCGGGAACCCTTAGCTTCTCCTCTCGTAGCTCCTGCTGGCATTTCTCATCCTAGAATACTCATAAAGAAAAAGCTGTGAGGGACCTGGCCAGGTACCAGAGTTAGTGATAGCATCAGCATTAAGAATTCATGTCTGGAATGCTATACATCTTCATTTTAGTAAAGGATTTAAATTTCTGGTGAGGAAAGATTTTTAACAGCATCTCATACTGTTGTTTTTTTTTTTTTCCCTCCCTTCCCCAGAACTCGTAGCAGAAGAACATATTGCAGTGGATGCCAGGGTTTATACGTATGCATTGGCCCTGAAGCGTGCAGCAGAAAAACCGCTCCAAGTTCCTTTTATGAAGTTCTAAAGCTATACGATGAGAAATTTAGTGGAAAACTGCCCGATTCAGATGGCTTAAAAGTAGAACTCTTCTTGTAATAAAGGTCCTTTGCTTGACTTGTAGAGCAAGGAAAAATATTTGTAGGAATGATTCTGATATTTTTATCTGGAATTATGTAACTGACAAAGAGCATTTCTTCCAACTGCTGAGTCTGTCAAGCCTTGACAGAATAATCATAATAAAAATCCTGTTTAATTTTCAGAATGGCTCCTTTCTCACTGTATTCGCCATTGCACTTGCATTTCAGTATAAGGGAGATGCGTCAGTAGCTGTAGTTGGCGTCGTAACTCCGCCTGTTCAGAACGAGCAGAGTCTTTTAAACAACCGCGGGTCATTTTCTGCACGGGGAGCAGCAACAGCCACGCAGGGGCACACGTGCCTGCTCTGGCTCCGGTATCTGAAACCGCAGTTTCAGGAACTTCCTTTTATGCTTTACACCTGAAGATGTAAAGCTTCCTTCTCCCAGCCTTAACTAAACCATCCGGAAAGAGAAAACTGGTTTGTTTGATCTAAGAAATGACAGGCTCTGACCACGCCGACGACAGTAACAACAAAAGCGCCAGTGGTACGAACCAGAGCGGCGTAGGACCCAGCTGGGGGTTCCATTTAAGGTACGGGCTTACTTCCGTGCCCCGACACAGCACAGCCTGGCGGTTCCCCCTCTCCCTGGGAGACATCCACTTACCCAGGCGGCGCCTCCGTCCAGCCTCGTCGCTCCGAGGCAAACCTGTTGCCAAAGCAAGCTTCCGTGTCCCTGTGCACAGTCAACAGCTGCTACTTGTGTAAACCACCACCTTAAAGGCCAGGATCTAAGAGGTGCAATGAACACACGCTAATACCAAAGTCTTGCCTCTGAAATCAATTTGGATGAGCATGCATAACGAGGAAGACTTCACTATTAGAAACAAAGCAGAAAACTTGCTTAGGATTTTCCTACTTCCACAAACGACACAAATTTACTTTCAAGTTAAGCGTGGGAGGAGACGGATGAGATCAGAATGTGAAATCAAAGGGGAAAAGTCATTGATTAGAGGTGAGCAGAAAGGCTGGATGACTCTAAGGGGAGGAATTGTGAAATTTGTTTTTTAATTAAGGCTACTAAAATCTGATTAGAATTCTATTCTAGAAAGGATAAAGATCAAAAAAAGGACTTTCCAGACCTACCTTGCTAACAAAGCATGTTAGAAACAATCAAAAACTGCATACGCATTCCATCTTGCACAGATAAGACACAGGAGAGAGCTTAATTAAATAAGTTTATTGTCTAACGTTTACAGTTGTTACATTGCCACTGTAAAGTGCGACAACATAAATAAATTTTCAGCAGGACCTCCTCGTTCCCCGCCTCTCCCTTCCATGAACACGGCGTTAGGAACCAGGCCTCGTTCCTTAGACTCACAAAAGCAAAGTGGACGTGAAGTTTCAGTGGCACGGTTTTCACAAGTACGTGTTTAAACGAAACTACTGGGCTGACCCGCTAGCGTGACAGCAGCTACCATGCTGTCTCACCGCCGGCCTGGGGCAAGAAACTGAAGTGCCCAGGGCCCGGCGGCGCAGCAAATCCACCACAGAAGCAGTTCACGGGTGAGATGGGTATCAGTCTCCGGTAAAATGTTTGCTTGTCAACCCTTAGAGCCAAGAAAAAGGTGCCTGGGTGGAGGCGCCACAAAGGAAAAGGAGTGCCAAGCTCAATGGTGGGGAAATGCAAGTTACAAAAGTATAAAAAAAAAGAATGTAAAATACAGCCTACAAGTAGATTTTGTCAGGAGTACTGGCACATGGCAATCTGAACTCAGATATTTTTTCCTATTAAGGACAGGGAAATAAATGTAACATTTTAATGTTGTGTGCAAAAATGTTTACCGATATCAAACTGATGCATTTTACCATCTCACTGTAGTGTCTGAACAGCAAGGTAGATGAATTGGTTTCCAGCATTACAGGCAACACTAGATAATAAACAAGATAATGTAAACTTTATTCTTAAGGCAGCCGGTACTAACGCTGCACGCAGGCATTGCCCAATGCCCATTACAGTAATGGGACATGTAGCGCTTTAAAACAAGTAAAAAGAAAAATAGCATTATTGGACTAAATGACACGTGTTGTCAAAATACTTTTCCCTTTCACACAAACCATGAAATACTTGGACATCTAAAAAAATAATGCACCTACTCCTCCAACTTCAGCCTGTTCTTTTACAAATATTTCAAAATACTGATAAATAATAGTGACTGCAAGCAGAATGCCAGTGCCGGACCCAATGGCTCCTAGAAAGTCGGCCAAGACTGAAAGGGCCCCAATGCACAAACCACCAAATGCAGCTGCTGTGGGGATATACCTGCACCAACGGGGGGGGAAAAAAAAAAAAAAAAGTATTCATCATCACGAATTTTCATCCAAGGATTCTAACAATACATCTACTACTAAACCAACCAACTAGAATACCGAGCAACAAATGCAGCGTTGCAAATGCAGCTCTGCCATTAGCTTACCATCCTCCCTATTTGCACGAAGAAACCAAAATAAATAGTCACCGATAGGAAAGCTGGGCGAATGATTGAACGCTGGCAAAGCTTTTCAATTAAGAGTGTGACAACTTTACATATGTGCGTGCTGCGTAACCTCCACAGGACCAAGAATAACCGCTTTGACTTAAATACGCAGGGATAAATCTACCGTTCAACATAGATCTGCAGGCTTTGCGATACAGCATAAAACGCCGCTTTTGTGGTGTCATCCTAGTTCACTAAGGGTAAATTAAATGCCTGCAAACATCAAGGTATCTTCTACAAACACAGAAAAGATTCAACCCCAAAATAAAAGACCCTGCAGGTTAATCTCGTACCTGCTGCTATAAGCATCTTCCGCATTGCTACGTAAGGTGACATGAATGGGAAGAATCTTGACATTTGCAGTGGAAACAGGTCTCGGATTTTTCCGAGAACGTCTGCTCTAGCTGACGCCTCCCCAGCACTCTCAGCCAGCCGGTACGGCAGCACCGCTGGGGAGTCCACCTCTCCTTACCTGTTCAGCTCGTGAACCATTGAAGTATCCCTGTGGCCTCTCATCACCATTTGCTGTTCTTTGAGTTGCTTGGCAACCTGCAAAAACCGTGATTTTATGAAACTGCTGCGGCATTTCATAGTCACCTGACAGTTAGTCAGAGTAATAACTGATCAGATAGTAGCTAGCCAGTTCTACATTAAACAGCAGCGTTTGAAAACATTTAGGCACGTTTGTCAGAACACCTACATCTTTTGCTGATGACCCGGACACCTCAATCCAAGTCTTTGAGAAGAATGCACAGGATCCCAACATAAATATTATATAAACTATTACATGGACAGGATCCTCAAATATTGCACCCATGGATTCTGGAGGGGACAAGTAGTAGCACAGGCCACCGACAGGGTAAGAGCGAGCAGGGCCACCGCCACTGACATCCTGTGAAAGGGGAAGGAAAAGGCAATTAGTTATTTCTCACAGATCTCTCACATTCCTATCCTGCATTTATAGAGGAATTCCTCTTCAATGTTTAAAACAGCTTTTATGTACAAATGTTAAAATACATCTTCCAGTTTTCTGCTGGTTAAATACCAACGTTTCACAATGAATCATAGAATCATCAAGGTTGGAAAAGACCTCTGAGATCATCTAGGCCAACCCAACACCTCCATGCCTACTAAACCATGTCCTGGAGTGCCACATCCACACCATTTTTTGAACACCTCCAGGGATGGGGACTCCACCACCTCCCTGGGCAGACGGTTCCAATGCCTCACCACTCTTTCAGGAAAGACGTTTTTCCTGATATCCAGTCTAAACCTCCCCTGGCACAACTTGAGGCTGCTTCCTCTCGACCTATCGGTGGTTACTTGGACAAAGAGACCAACACCCTCCTCACTACACCCTCCTGTCAGGAAGTTGTAGAGAGCGATCAGGTCTCCCCTCAGCCTCCTCTTTTCTAAACAACCCCAGTTCCCTCAGCCGCTCCTCAGAAGACTTGTTCTCCAGGCCCTTCACCAGCTTCCTTGCCCTTCTCTGGACACGCTCCAGCGCCTCAATGTCCTTCTTGGAGTGAGTGGCCCAAAAATGAACACTGTATTTGAGGTGCGGCCTCACCAGTGCCAAGTACAGGGGCACGATCACTTCCCTACTGCTGGCCACACTATTTCTGATACAAGCCAGGATGCTGTTGTCAATACACACGTACAATTTTATGCAGTTAAAAAAGTGGTAGAATACTTACTGCCCACTGTCCTAGTAGGTTCACCAAGAAGTTGCCACTAAAACGAACAGACAACATCTGGGAAATAACATAGAGGTTCGAAACTAAGGCAGACTGCAGAATGATGGGAATGTTGGAGGTATAAAAGAGCTTGATTGGATAGCTACTGTACTGTCCACGGTATCGTGCAGACTTGATAGGTAAATCAACACGAAATCCCTATGGGAAAGAACACAAATGCACCAAGTTTATTTCCAAGACAGACGGTATTCCCAGTATGCCTAAAAGCTATTCCTGACCATAGAGTTCTTGCTAGATAAACAAGGAGAGCAAGGTCTGAGACTGTAAACCCCAAAGGCTTTCTGCTACAGTCGAGATTATAAATTTTAAGGATTTATAAAGTGTTACTGCTTGGTTGTATTATTTTTACATAAATGTTATCTGTCATCTGCTAAATGACATTCCTCTAAAATATGATTTATACAGTAGGATTTGATAAAAGCCTGTTGTGGTTTAACCCAGTAGGCAGCTATCACCACACAGCTATTTGCTCACCCTTCCCAATGGGAAGGGGAGAGAATCGGGGAAAAAAAGTGAAATTCATGGGTTGAGATAAAGGCAGTTTAATAGGACAGCAGAGGAAGAGAAAATATAATAATAATAATAATAATAATAATAATAATAATAATAATAATAATAATAATAATAA
>VZTL01026217.1:33212-46543 GCA_013400535.1 Scopus umbretta
AGCCCTTGGGGCAGTTGGGGTCAGCTGTCCTGGCTGTGCCCCCTCCCAGCTCCTTGTGCCCCTGGCAGAGCATGGGAAGCTGAACAGTCCTTGGCCAGTGTCAGCACTACTCAGCAACAACTAAACCATCGGTGTGTTATCAGCGTTGTTCTCGTACTAAATCCCAACCACAGCGCTGTGCCAGCTGCTAGGAAGAACACTAACTCTATCGCAGCTGAAACCAGGACAAAGCCTTTAATGGCTTTTAACTTAACCAGCCAGTTAACAGCAGGCTTTTGTGTAGTAAGCCCAGCCTTCTGTTTTCTGGGGAAGGCTCCTATCTGATTAGGCCCAAGAAAAGCCACATGGGATTTGAAAAGCAGATAATTCATTTTTTGTCAGCACTCTGACTCAACAGCTTAAAAAAAAAAAAAAAAAAAAAAAAAAAAAAATCAAAAAAATCACATTTTAGCTACATACACCAAAAAAAAAAGAAAAATCACCAAACGGATCTCCTTTAGTGTCCATTTTAGTAAACACTTTAATTTAAAAAGGAATACTAGCTAAGTATTTCAAGAAAATTGGGGAAAAGACAGTAAGCTACGCATTAATTACATGGTCGTTTTCTACAACAAATCTGTATCATGAAGCAAGAAGCAAGGTTCTTTAGCTCTGTCCAAAGGTATTCTTTTAAGTCAACTATGAATATCAAGTATATTATTTGTGTGGTACAACCACTGCAGTTCCAGAATCCATTTTTGGTAAAAATACTCTCATAGCGTGTATGGCAATTAATGGAATGTGAGATTACATCACTGTCTGAGTACAAGTACGTCTGGCTATAAAGTTTAACAGCTGTACTCTCACGGAGGTATGTTACTGAAATAAGGATATTGAAATAGAGTTCCTTACTCAAAGCTAAGATGCTTCGTTACCCTAGTTTAACTTTTGCATTTTTTCCCAATGACTGCAGTGTTTAGGGCCCACGCACTTCTACCCATGCAGCTGCACAGCTACTATGAGGAACTTCTCATTTTACCTGAAAATATATGACTACAGCAAATACAAATACTGTAGCAATCAGATTCATGAGATTGGGCAAATTCTGTCGGTAAAAAGCCTCCCGCAAAGCCCGGACTTTGTCGGTTCGTGTGGCCAGAAGATGAAATAATGCGATCACAGCACCCTCAAACTCTGTTCCTGTACGATGCAAAAAAAGTAAAAGAAATTTTAATCTGTAAAATGAAAACATTAAGAAAAAGTAGTAGCTTTCTTTTGGAAATTTTAAGTGACACATATAAAATCAGATACAATAGGACATAAATCCTGTTACAACAAATAAATCACAATACAGGTTTCTGTTTTAACTTATAGAACGTAGAATAATCTACCAAAACATTATTCCTGGTTAAAAGAAAAAAGACAAAAAACAAAACAAGTCACATGCATGAAAAAATACTCTTTTTCTTTCTTTTCTTGGGGCAAGAGGATGGTTGGAAGGAAGAAATAATAAACAAGGAGAGAAATAGTTTTAGAAAAGCAGTCACAAAATGCAATAGACAGAGCTACTAAAAATCAGGTGAAAATGAAAGCAAACTAAAAACATGGCTCAGGATTTCAAAAGTATGCATTAAAATAGTTAACTTCTCGATGCAAAGAGGCTGTGTCTTCACTTGGTATTTCTAGGGTCTCAAGACAACCAGATGTCAAAGACTGGCTGAGGAATGAAGAGATGGTAGTCTCTGCAGAATCAAACCAGCTTAAAGTTAACTTGGAGGCACCGACTATAAAAGTGTCCTGCAGCCACCACCAACAGTTGGGTCACAAAAAACTCGCTCTGAACATACAGAATTTCTTATCTTCTCTATTTTTGTCAACTAAACGATGCTAAAACAAGATTATTTTGGTTTGGAAATCCAAAAATCTTCAGCTGAGAGGCTTCCAAGTCCCATTTTAACTACTGCAATCCAAATCAGCGAAGGCAAACTTCTAGGTTATTAATCTTAAACGTAAGTCAGACAACATTTTCATCTTCAGTGCTAGAAAATAGACTTTGTAAGTCAATCATCACACATTAAAACATTTAATATCCATCCCATAACCACCTGATAGATTATGTATAGCGTATATCCACTGGAACACGTTGTAACTAATTGTAATCGCACACGTACCTCTGCCAGTGTTGATGGTAGTGGGACTAAAAGCCTTCCAGACAATGGTTTCACAGATGTTGGTAGCAATGAACAGGGAAATACCAGACCCCAAGCCATAACCCTTCTGTAGCAACTCATCTAGCAGCAACACAATCAAGCCAGCAACAAACAGCTGTGGGAAAAGAAAGAAAACTGAGCAGAAACAAGAATAAATTGAGAATTATGTATTAATTCCCTGCTTTTTTGTCATGTTGGAGAGCAATCATTAAGTTTTTTATCTACATGCCACTCATGCAGTATTTCTGCCTTCTCATGTACAAATGCCTGTGCATCTCACCTGGCAATGATCTCTGTGACCTTTCAACACTGACGCTAGCAAAGAGATTACTCAGTAAATACTATTTCCAAAAAAGTGTTTAATTTTGTCCGTGTCCTCTGCTTTGCTCTACAGGCTAATGTCTCAAAACTGCAGCTGTGCCCTTTAGTGAGAAGTCCTCCATGGTACCGACCAGCAGCTACTGCTTTCAAAGTCTACTAATTCCTGTACTTTGAATCAAACAGCCACTCCTATCTGGAACATTTTTTGATATTAACTAACCCAACTTTCTCCTCCTTTACAGAATATTTAGAATTTCTCATATATTAGACAAAGGATGATGCTTTACAGCATTACAAATAAATAAATAAATGGCAGCCAGACATAGAAAGATTTTTCCTTCCAGCTACGCTGTATCTAACCAGTGTCAGTTACACACAAAATAGCTCATTACAAACCTGAATTATAATAAGAAGACAAATTCCAGCACCCATTTCAGCAGGATCTCCATACATTCCAGTCATAACATACACAATGGCTTGCCCAATGGTAATAATCATCCCAAATACTAAAACAAGAGAGAAAGCAAATCCTTTAAAAAAATCTGCTGAAATCACCTACCAAAGAAATCTCACATCTAGTGTCACTTAGGTAGGCTGCCTTCCCAAGAATAAAAATGTGCTTATTAATTTTAATTGGAACAGCGCTTACATTTCTGAGCTCCATTGAACAAGGCTCTGTCTTTTGGAGTATCACCAACTTCAATGATCTTTGCTCCAGCTAGCAGCTGCATGATCAAACCAGATGTCACAATGGGTGAGATACCTAATTCCATCAAAGTACCTAAACAGGAAGAAAAATTAATACAATTGCCATTCAAGCACCTCTCCTAAAGGATTATACTCTGAGGATATTAGGACTGTTGAAAGGTTTCTGACCTACGAGGAACATTTTCCTAACGCTTCAAACATGCATATTCCAGTACAGGTATGATCCTGATGTCCAAAGACCGTTAATCTCCTCACATAAGAGGGCTACTGTGTTCAAGTCTGTAATTCTGAAGGCAGCATGAGAAACCCACATAGATTTTAACTTCAAATATTTTTGTGAAACCACACTAACATTAAAGGTCAATGCACACTGAAGCTCAGCATTTTGGCATATTGTATCAAGGAACCTTTACTGGAAAGCACCTTGTCCCTGGTTGTTTACTCTGTCAGCGCTTCAACTGTCACATTTTCCAAAAGTTGAATTTTGGAGACCATAAGAAAGATGCTGCAGATCCACAGTGGCTGATAACGCCACTCTTGGAATCGCTGACTCTAGTTAAGGGCACAGAATTTTAGTATTAAACTAGTTCTTAACAAAACAAACACACATCATTAAGATGCTCTTCCCTGGCAATTCACCTACTGGCACAACATCACTGAAATATCAACTTCCAACTGCATTCAACTCGAACAGGGCAATGTAACTTCATAAAACACCACTGCTGCAGCACACGGGCACGTCTTCCAGAAAACCTGCCTGGTTTTCCCTCCCAATCACTTCATCTGGTGTAATAAAGACTGGGGCATCACTCACTTTGTTTGCATCCTCAGACAGATGCACCTGCAACACCAGAATGAGCACCTGATACTCTAAATTAGAAATATTCTCAGCAAGGTCTTGTTCAAGCACTGATACCTGCTTGAGTTGTATTATAACGTGGTATGGGAGCAGAACTGAATGTACACAGAGCAAATAAACTCAGGAAAATAACCTTCCTCTTGCCTGTACAATATACTCTCCTGTCTCAATACAGAAACATTCTTCCACAACATCTTTTTGGAGCAACAGCATTATGAAGAAACAACTTTTTGAAATTTAATTTGTCCTTCAGCTAATACCAGAAAATTTTCTCCTACCTGAAGATGCTGAAAGCTTAAAAAGCCAAAACATTGAAAATTCGGATGAAAATTAAGAAACTAGAACTACCAAGTGATGAAGCTTGCCACGTGTCCCAAGATGGAACTTTAAAAAGTTTGGGTCAGGACACATTTTAGAAGTTTAATATTCAATTAAGCCAGATTTTCATTGCCATCTTTTACATGGTCACTCAAGGGCTGTAAATGATGTGCATTTGTTCCAATGTTGTCATAATATCCACTAGGGAGATTCAAAAGAAGCTGACAATTCTCTTCAATTCTATATATTTAAGTGGAACTCTGCTCTCACATGTAGTACAGTGGTGTTCCATCACAAAATTACCAAGAAAATTATTAATAAAAAACTACTTAGCCACTGCAGACTTGTAAAGTCTCAACAAGAACCAGTGACAGGGGAAGCATGGTCTGTAAGGTCATATGGAAGATGAAAAGAAGTAGAATCAGTATATACACAGCTGACCAGCCTAGAGGCTTATCTGTCCTCAGAGCCATCTCTGAAAGGGGCCCCTTCTTTGGGAAAAGTATCACTCTGGATTTTCCTTTTCCCATATATCAGACATTTATCCAGAAACTGCTTCTGGCAACTTCTGCCAGTAATTTATTCAGAAACTTGGAGTTACAGGTGCTGCTCAATAATACTACTGGGTGCCCCTTCTCTCTTACAGTGTAAGGAAGAAGTGACTATCCATCTCTTATCCACTTTTTTCAAGAGATGAAGAGTTAAAAGACATTTGGGATATGGACATTTCATGGCAAAGAATCTTTATTTTTCAGGATCTCTTTCTACAGATTAATATCTACCTTAGATTCTTCCTGGTGCCTTTTTCTGAGTGTTTGGGTTTTTTGGGTTTTTTTTTTTTTAGTTCCACTGTACCCTTTGTGGCACGGTAAATTAGAACTGCATGCAGTATTCAATTTGTCGCACCTTACAGATTTGTACAGACATTTATTCCCATCTTTTCAACCAGTTCTTAAGCCATTAGGTCTTCCCTTTTATCCTGCAATAGCTTAACTTCCCTAAGAGCCTTTAATAACTAATCTGAATTTAACAGAGGGCTTTTGAGCACCTCCCCTATTGTCTGGAGTCTTCTTTTCATTTCTGCCTAGCTACCAGAGTCATCATTTCAGTTCTAATTTTTAAAAATTTTAAGCATTATTGCATAAATTTTTGGGGGTTTGTTTTTTTTTCTTCCCCCCACTGTTTTCCCTGCTACCAAAATGTAAAATGTGAAAGCATTAAACTCATTATTATAACGTGGTTCTTTCATACTTGCATCCTACAGTCTGCAGACTGTTCGGTACCATGTTAAACATCATGGAAATCTCTACTTCTCCAACAGCAAGAAAACTAGGACATCAAAAACTTTAGTCTTTACCTCACATCCTCCAATGACATCTAGTCAGTTGACTTAGGCGTAAATTAACTTTCCCACTCAGGTTTTTTGTTGCCTTTACAGTCTCTCTAGTCTTTTCTTGGCCACTGTTACCATTCTGTCTGGGTAGTGGATAGCATATTTAGCATACTGTCACACACTGCTAGTGAGACACAGAAATTTTACATGCACATTCTGCAAGTAAAGTTTGAAACAGCTAACTTCTTTACCTTAAGGTATTATCTTCAGTGGTATGACAAAATTTGCCATTCCTAAATAATTTGTACCTTTCACACTAGAGAGTTCCACTCATTTTCTTAGTTCCAGCCAATTTTCCATGACAGAGATGAGGTCGGTGTCCTCATTTAGAGTCATGCATGCCAGTCACCCATCTTAAGTTTTAGACTTCTAGCATTAGTTTAAGTTGTCTTACACATTTGGTTGGGAACCACTTGTCTATTCTAAAATAAGCTGGCCTGGCTTTGCTAAACTATAAGCCTACTCATCTCTACCCTTAGCTTTCCCACCTATAAAATTACTCACGTGCAACGTTGCCAAAATCTTTTGAGGCCTGACTGACCTGACTATTGTTGACTATTTTCCAGTCAACACTCTCATACCACACGTTAGCGCTGTTCCTAAGTGCTGGGGCAGATTCCCTGTCCCATGTATTAGAGACTGCTCTACAGTTTGAAACAGAATCATCCCAAAACTTGAGAATCAAGATTAATCTCGCGTGCACATCAAAGGAAACCCCATTCCTAAGACGAACTGCTCCTCGAGTATCAGTGAATTTTAATTACATCTGTGTTAAGAACTTTACAAAGTGTTTCAACATGACATCTGGGTTGTATGAAATTTAACAGCCAACCGTTTTTCTCCTGGTCTGTTTATACTGCTACAAAACCAAGAAAGGAATAATCTACCAACCTCTGTTTGATGCAAGAATGACTCGCATCCAATAGAACGGATCTGCAGAATCTGATGACATGATTCCAAACAAAGGTATCTGTCAAAGTGCACAGCGATATTAAGCAGATATACAAAGAAAGCTTGCATTAATCCAAAAATCTTAACGTGTAATGATTCAACTGTTTAATGTAATTGATTCCAACTTTTTTTTTTTTTTAAATTAAACCAGAGCATACAATAACAGACATACTGACATCATCTATTTTAATCCTCCCACTGAAGTATGACTCAGAGGACTGAACTATGAAAACTAGGACCCTTCTACAAGAAAAAAGAAGCAGCCCCTAGAAAGAAGAGTCAGTGTACATAAACCAGACTACTGAAGTTGAAGATGTCAATGCCTGACATATGTGATTCTAGAGTACTACAGCCCCCCAAAAGAACAGAAAAAGCATAAAATAAATAGGTTAGCCACCACAAACCATTAACAGAATGGGGAAAAATATTAGGTCATATTCCATTACTTATTTCACCAAAATTTTTGCAACAATTTTGAGTTAAAAAAAAAAAAAAAACCAACAAAAAAACAAAAAACCCACAACAGAACTGACGCAAAACATCTTTCAGAAGACAGAAGGAAGCAGGGGGTTTTATTTCTTTTAGACAGTCCCAAACAGAATTTTTCAGTACAAATTAAAGATACAGCATAAACTAAAATGTAAATACCTGCCTTCAGCAAGTTTAAATATTCAAATTCTACAGCTGGGAATATGTTTTAAAATATCCCATATGGAACTGTCAAAGTTAGCCAAGTATATACAAAACCTCCAATGTTTTTATGTCAGTACTGAGGGATTTTGAGCTCTTTAGAACTCTTCTTAGGCACAATAACAGTGGATGAGGGATCCAGGCAATCTTACAGATTCATTCCTGAAAACTCCAGTCTGCACCATCTGATTTCCTATTAAACTACTATAATCTTTCATATAGATTCAAAATCTTAATTACACATATATCCAGCATCTAGGAAACACAGATAAAACTAGTATCATTCCCGCCTCTTCCTCACAAAAAAACAAGGTACAAGAGCTGGGTTTTAGCCTTTCAACAGTCTTTCAGAGTTGTAAACAAAAATTATTAAACCAGCGCTCCAGAGACTGGAACAGTAAGTTAATAAATACAAGCTAAAAGGCCTGATCTCTGAAGATATACGGCTCATTTTAAACGTTCTAAGTGGTTTTATATGTTCTAAGTGGTCTGAAAGTTCTAAAAAATAGGTATCAAGTAATACATGGATTCTCATTTTCTGCAATATCTAAATACTCTTTAAAAAAAAATCCAAACAACACTATCTGTTGACAACCCATGTACTAGGAACTCCTGCAACTGTGAGTCATAAAGATCACACAAATGTTTACGAAGACCTGTGTTTTGGCGGGGTTTTAACTAGTGTCTTTGCCAGTATATTCACAAAAACCCCTACGTTCTAAATGTCAACTTAAACACCTCAGAAAAACTTTTTTCTGCAATCTTTACAACCATCAGCTTGTTCAAGAGAAATCAGGTAAAAGCAGTCCCTTTATTTCACTTTCAAACTTGTTACTGCTGAAATATAAATTTATCTATGAACAGGGAGTAAAACGCATAATATTGCTCAGTTTGTTTAGACTACTCAATGAATAATTAGCTTGGCTGTTTACCCTGCAGCCAGTATCATAATTTGATAGGACCTTCTATCTAACAAGAAAAAACATTATGTATTTTAGACTAAATAAAAAGTATTAGTTTCTGAAAACATATACCATCAATAACAAAGACTATTTCAGAGAATCAGTTTCTTTAACTGAACTTTAAATACTTAACCATAAAAATATATAACAAACTGGTCGATCAACATGAAACAAGAACTTCTCATACTTTTAGCATTCTATTTTGGATGTACAGAATGCACATTTTCTGAAACACAGAAAACATCAACACCTACCTGGCAGCATACTAAGAAAATGAAGAGCGTGATAGCCGTCCATAGTACCTTCTCTCTGAACTGGATCTACAGAATAGATCGTAGAGATTAATGTATTCATTGGATGTAGAATTTTCACTGGACTCTCACGCTAGTACTAAATGCTATATGATTCAGAATTAACTGTGAAGATACTGAAATAGAAGGCATCACTTCATCAGAATTTATTTTTCAGATGATTTCAGATTTCATAGAGAGACACAGTCATGGGTTTCCGTGTAGTCAAAGAAAACTTATATGGGAACTGGCAGACAGCATATATTCTACTGACTGAACGTAAGCTATCTTATATGTAGTATTCTAATATAGTGGGTATTTACAGAAAACCAACAGTATGGCTAAAAACATGGACATACCAGAACAAGCATGAAAGATGAATGCAAAAAAATTATCTTCAGTGATTAGCGCTCTAGGCTTCAACAGATCGGAGGCACTGTTTTGTAAGGCTGGAAGTTATTAAACTAAAGCACTATGAAGCTTTTAAAGAGATTTAACTGCTGTGAAGACAAGTGATAAAAGCAGCCAGAAGAACCATGAGTTTTTGATAGCAATTCAAAATATTTAGAATTAAGTTCTTCAAAGGGTGTTAGAGGAAGCTTAAATTCACCATTATGTTCATGGACACAGAACACAAAATAATTTTTAAAGCTCTTTTCTTCCCTCCAAAATATTGATGTAGATCATTACTTTAAAGAGAATGCCAGATCAGCGATCGTTAGTCACTAATACATTGAAGGGAATCTCAGGGTCACAACACTTGAGGCAACTGTAACTAGTGCCAGGTGCAAGAAGAGAAGAATCGCAACATTCACGTTTGAACCAGAGGATTACTCAAAGCACAAAACAGAAAGAAATGCGCTCGAAGAGACCAGAGAGAGCCAAGATGCAGTGTCATGTTCAAGTTCCCACCTCTCCCCTTCATGGACCGTAAACATTAGGATAAGTGTGCTCACTGCAGGCAAGAGTAAAGCAGCTATCAGAACGTGACATGAACTAACATGTAAGATAGATACGGCAGAAATACTAGCTTTCTGCCTCCAACCTCTGAATCTGCCTGTGGAGAAGTAACAAGAAAAAGGATTAGCGTCTCTGTTTATAGGTACTGAACACCCACAAATGAGAAACTACAAACCAATGCAGCAGCGCAGCTTCTCAAGCAAAAGCCAGAAGTAGCCTGTAAGTGAAATCATGTCCTTACTTAGAAGCAAAATAATCCTGGTAACTTTATTTGTTTACTGATACAGCCTCACTCTTTTAAAAGAGGCCAGATGCTAAAAATACTTACAGTGTAAAGTTAAAAAAAGAAAAACAGTGACAGCAGCAAATAAATCCAAACAGTATCCAAAAAGTGTTAGACTTTATGCAGTGCTGACCCGCTTTATCAAGTGCTGCTTGAATGCTACAATTCAGATTTTAGGTACGGACTTCTCAAAAGAAAAATGCTTAACCAAATTACCTCCGCAGCCCAACAGTTAACCTTAGCTGCTGCGGTATCAGTCAAGCCCTAGCACTGCCCTGCGCTCTCTGTAACTGTGGTGCATGTGAGCACTAGAGAAATCCTGCATCACCCAAACCACAGTTATTCACGAGGAAAACAGTCTCTGTGATTCAAAAAGACAAAAAAGAAAAAGGAGCCATCCGAATCCAGATGCTAGGGAATAGCGAAATATAGACTGGTACCAAAGTATTCCAGCCACAAATGATAACAAGCACCGGTACAGTACATTTCATCATCTGATCAGATTCAATTGGACATTTTATTCCTTTGACATTTATCTTAAAATCTGTGAAAATGAAGGGACTTAAGCATCATCTTCTTGGTGTTCTGAACAGTGTGTTCTACTTAGAAAAATCTGTGCATAGGAGGGAAATACGAACCAATACTACTAACTACAAAAAGTAGCAATTGCTTCTCTTAATCAAGTTGGTCGAAACACAAAAGCAATGCTCCCTAGTGACAGAAAAAGCCTGCTTCCCTCATCAACAATAACGGCAAAATGATTCAATGAGAGCCCAACTGAATCAAAACTTCATCTTCACTTAACAAGCAATACAAGTTTAGAGAAAACAGATTTCTTTTACTAGTTTGTTATCCTCATTTCTTGTCCTGGCCTCAACCAACCCACTAAAACATCATTACTCACGATTTCTGCCAGTGACATCTGGCAAGAAAACAATAAATAACAAAGAATTCCAATTATATAGAATGACCCAGGTCACTTAAGAGATTACACACAAGCAAGAAACGTAACTTAAAATGGTCAAAGGGCTCTTCCGTCTAGGAAATATGTTCCCCTTTATGTTTTCACTTCAAATTTGTACAAAGCTGGCAACTGGCAGTCATTGCCTAGACAGCGACCTAGATAGTAATAAAGACAAAGTGACCCAAATAGCGAGGACAGGAATCTCTGCACCCCTCTGGGCACCCTTCATCTGCTGATGGAGGACACAAGCAGATCAAGCCCCTCTTCCTCTCTCACAGACAGAAAGGGAGGAGGAAAAAAAACAAGGGAAAAATTGCAACTGTCGATAAGCTTTACAGATGCATCAGTATCTGTAGATTTGTCTTGGCATCCTCTTCCCATCCATTCAGTAGACAAAAGTGGGATGGATGTAACCAACTGATCACAGATATGCCATAAGCCAGCACCAGAAGATCGCACTAAGGATCACCACTGCAGAAACAACGATGGGTACCTTCCAACCAGATCTGGTGCATCCAGATCTTAGCACAGGGGCTGGCTCTGGAAATTCCTGCTCTGAAGATGCCTTTGTCTGACCTAAATAATTTGTTTGGAAACCTGTCCCAAAAGGAAAAGACACTGGAAAGCAACAAGGAAAGACAGATGGAGCAAAGAGCCAGGGGACAAATCCCAATCTTTTTAAAAATCAGTTCCAGAAGGGAATAATCAACAGTTTTACTGTATCTTCTCCATTCAGTCCAGCAGGCTCAGCTACGGTTACCGGCACAAATACCTCCACATCCAGTCCTAACCTTTCGGAAGCTCTCATTAACAAAAGAGGATTCTCTCAGATGGTGTCATGTTCCTAGCTATACATTTTCTTTTAAGAATATAAAAATCAACATTTAGCTCTCAAGGAATTTTCATGCCAGTCATGACAATGAATATTAGGTAAATTTGTTACTCCAATTAAACCTTTGTCACCTAGGCGGTATGTGGTGCTTGAGTTTTGGAAGTAAAAAGCGGGGTTTTTTGGGGTTTTTTTTTGGACAGGGCAGGTCTCTTTCTGATCTGTAGAAATTACCAATTTTAATCTAGAAAATGTGCCAAGAAATAGCAGGCATTTCTAGGGCAAGGGGAATAGAGAGATCAGTTGTAAATGAACTGATGTTCATGATGTAAATGATTTCAGAGCAAAGAAAAGTGTCATACACTGCAGGCGAACATGGAGCAATTACCTGAACTGTATCACAGATCACTTTCCCACTTCATCAAGGTGAACTGCAGCTATGGGAGCAGAAAATATTTTGTGGGAAAGGAAGAACTAAATTTGTGCTTCCTGAATTACAGTGCAAGCTGTATTTTTCAAAGTATTATGTAAGCCAGCTCAAAGCCCAGAGTTGTGACCAGTGCTCAACGCCAACAGTTGTATCCACAGACAACAGTGGCACCCACAAGGGAAAAAAAGCTCGAAAACTCTCTTCTAGCATATTAAAATAGACCCAATCATATGGAGCTGAAACTGAATAAACTTAGTCTAGAAATGAAACTTCTTTTAAAAAAATCAGTTAGCATAATTAGCAAGTGGAACAATTGATCAGAAGGCTGTTAAAAACTCATCACTGTGGCAATCTTTTACCTTAACATAGACTCCCTCTCCTCCAAAGAAGACATCCTACTTTAGGGCCCACTGTCTGTATTTATAGTGGAATGTGGAACTGAGTATCACAATATTCTCTTTAAGCCAATAAAAATAAGAACATAACGTGGCACTCACTTTTCTTTCCGGTTTCTGGATTTCAGGTAATACTGCACAGAATGGCTTAATAACTTCTAAAAATTTTACTGTTCCAGAAAAACACACACAAGAAAAGAGAAAAATAAATTAATGAACCTTTATGAATTTATAAAACTTCACACAACTTTATTTAACTTCTAGGGGAAAAAAGAAAGAGTAACACTTTATAAATGAATTATTTAATCAACACACACTCTAATTTAATGCCTAAAAACTAATGCCCTCTTCTTAAAACAGTTGAAAAGAGGGCAAAAATGTGAAGGACAGCCCTTGTTCTAATCAAATTTGGCCCATCCTTTTTTCCACAGCTGGAATAATTTTAGATGAGAAGCGGCACTGTATATATCACCAGAAGTGAACTAAGTTGTATTCCATCTAAAAATAAATGACCTGGTATCAGTCTGTGCTAGTTAAAACACAGAAGCAAAGGATACTGACATCAAAAAGTATCTGTGCAGAGGTTGGCATCTTGTGTTTTACAGAAGTATTTAACTGAGAAAACAATTCAATCGTTAAAATATGTTTAGAAATCGTAATTTAAATCACTGCAACACTTAATCTGATCAGAACGTTGGGTTTTTAACTTCTGGTACATCTCTCTTCAGTTTCTCCTTTAAAAACACAGAAGAGCTGAACAGTTTGTGCTTTTTTTCTGGGGGAAAAAAA